>VZUI01037560.1:0-104547 GCA_013401135.1 Cettia cetti | reverse complement strand
GATGTGGCCTCACCAGTGCTGAGCACAGGTGGACAATCCCTGCCCCGGTCCTGCTGGCCACACTATCGCTGATCCAGGCCGGGATGCCACTGGCCCTCTTGGCCACCTGGGCACTGCTGGCTCACGTTCAGCTGCTGTCACCAGCAGCCCCAGGTCGTTTTCTGCCCAGCAGGTTCCCAGCCCCTCTGGCCCAGCCTGTGGCACTGTCTGGGGCTGTTGTGAGCCAGGGACGGGCCCCGGCGCTGGGCCTGGCTGACCCTCACACCATCGGCCTCAGCCCATCCATCCGGCCTGGCCACATCCCTCTGCAGATCAACACTGCCGCCCACCCTGGTGTGTCTGCAAAGTGACTGAGGGTGCCCTCCGTCCCCTCATCCAGATCACGGATAAAGAGATTAAACAGGACTGGGCCCAGCACCGAGCCCTGGGGAACACCACTTGAGGCTGGCCACCAGCTGGATGGAATCCATTCAGTCTCTGGGCTCATCCATCCAGACAGTTTTTTACCCAACCAACAGTGCATTTTTCCAAGCTATGAGCAACCATTTCCCTAGAAAAATGCTGTCGAAAACCTTTCCCTCATCCACTAAGTGGGTCACCTTGTTATAGAAGGAGATCAGGTTGGCCAAGCAGGATATGTGTTTCCTAAACCTGTGCTGGCTGGGCTGATGCCCCGGTTATCCTCTACATGCTCAGTGATGGCGCTCAGGACAAGCTGCTCCATGACCTTCCCAGGTACCCAGCTCAGGCTGACAGGCCTGTAGTTCCCCAGATCCTCCTTCTGGCCACTCTCGTAGTTCAGTGTCACATTTGCCATCCTTCCCAGTGCACCAGTACTGCTGATAAAGGATGGAAAGTGCCTCAGTGAGCAATTCCAGGAGATCCCTCAGTAACTTTGGGTGGACCCCTTGAAAACTTGTGTGTGTCTTAGTGCTCAATGACCATTTCCCCTCGGATTAGGGGAGCTTCCTTCTGCTCCCTGTTCCTGTTTTTCAGCTCAGGGAACTGAGTACCCGGAATAAAACTGGCCTTCCTATTAAAGACTTTGGCAAAGAAGGCATTACACAGCTCAGCCTTTTCCTCATCCTCTGTCATCATATATCCCCCTCCCAACACCCAATAAAGGATGGAGATTCTCCTTAGCCCTCCTTTTGTTGCTTATGTGTTTATAGAAACATTTTTATTGTCTTGCATGGCAGAAGCCAGATTGAATTCTAGCTGGCCTTTGGCCCTTCAAATTTTCTCCCTGCATGACTTTTTTTTTCCTGAGCTCCAGCCAAAGTTCCCTGTTCAGCCAGGCTGGTCTCCTTTCACCAGATCATTCTTTGGCACACAGGGACAGACTGTTCCTGTGCATTTAGGATTTCCTTACTGAAGAATGTCCAGCCTTCCTGATTTCCTTGCCCTTTGGGATTGCCTCCCAAGGGATTCTGTCAACCAAGCTCCTAAACAGGCCAATGTTGGCCCTCCAGAAGTCCAAAGAAACAGTTCTGCTGACCCCCTCCTTACTCTCTGGGAATCAAAAACTCTATCATTTCATGATCCCTATGCCCAAGACGACCTCTAACCATCACATCACCCACAAGTCCTTCTCTGTTTACAAAAACAGGTATCTGTGAGATATCACAGTGAGGTATTTTCCCTAGCTGGCTGACTAGGGAAAAGAAGTCTAAGATATAATCTAAGTCAATGGATATTTTCAGATAGCAAGCAGTCTACACTCCTCCACAAATCAAAGTAAATATCTTTGAATACTTGAATTCCTACTGTTAACTTCATCATAATCTTTTGCTTAGCACAAGAAGTATCAGGCAGAAGTGATGCCGCAAAACCAGGATGCAAAATGGAATGTAAAATATTTGCTTTTTTTTATGATAAAGACAGCTAGGAAAATCTTCCTCCAGCAGCCTCATGGCTGCTCTACTTCCCACTCCCAGATAATAGGCTTGTAGCTAAGAAAAAGTAGAGCACAGCTATTCTCCACCCTCACCTCAGCCGTGCCACCCCTGTTCCTTTAGCTTTCTGTCACGAGCCCAAGAGCCAGGGAAACCCTTCATCCCAAGAAGTTTCCCATTGCCAGGAGAGTGACACATCTAATGTTTACCACAGTAGCAACCCTTTTACATCACCAGGAGAGTGTGACAGGACTGAAATACAGAAGAGTAATTAACTCATCAAACACATACCAATACTTTCTTCAGGGAGCCAGCTGGATCAAAGGTCTCTGCTGTTAGGGAACTTCATGGAGATCCTTCTTCATAAAACACTTCAGGCAGCTATTGTAAACATTAGTGTTAGTGACACATTTAAAATGAAAATGGCCCTCATGTTCTGAAAAAGAACCAAAAGACGCTCAATTGATCAGGAGTGGGACTATCCACAGACGGTAATAATGGCATCACAGGTTTGGATCAGGACCATAAGAGCATAGTTGAGATCTAGAGAAGTGGTAGGTTCATTTTTAGGTGTACATGGGGTGGGGATGTGAAAGGTAACATTACTCAGAGAAGATTTCCCCAGCAGCAAGATTTTCACCTTTCAAACAGCATTTTTTCCTGGCCCTATTCTCAGCTGCTCTTGCTGTCAAATCCTTGTAACAGGCAGCAAAGCTCTGAAGTCACCCAATGTCTATTTAGGAAAGTTGTAGGTACTTAAGCTCTGTCCTTATCTCTTTCAATCTTTAAACAAGGGTAGGAGCAAGACAGTCTCTGTTCTTCTGGAGGAGATTGTCAGTGACCTCATATGACCAAAAAAAACCCAAAACTCTGTCTCTTAATTGCTGTGTTTCTGATCTAGAGCTGAGAAAACCCCATCATGTTCAGCAGAATGTGGACGAATCTGTCACAGTCCATGTATTTAGATGTTGACTCATGGGTGGGTGACTATGCTTGGATTCTGTGCTATGGATTGTGGGGTTTCTCTCAGCCCTGTTTCAGTCAAAGTGATCCTGTAAACACTGAAAATGATCCCCTCTGAGAGTACCTTTCAACTCATCCAGTTTTTGGAGTAAGTGACCACTGCACAGGTCTGTAGACACATGGGAGAGAAAGAGGTGGGGGTGGGGGGGGGTACAGCCACAATCCTGAGATGAAGCAGTGAGAATTGCCAGCATCCCTGACCCACACACGACCTCTGACAATACCTACAGTAAAAAGGTAGGCCAGGAACTTGTTTCTTGGCAGCCATTGGAGCATGGCAGTGTTTGCTCCAGGAAAGAGCATTCAAGCATAGATTGATGTCAATAAATGTATCATACAATTATGTCCACTGATATTCTGTACATAAGGTACAGTTTAAATAGTTGGAGAGTCAGTGTCAGACTCTTGCTTATAATCAAAACCAGCAGCACTGGTAAGGCCACTGTAACAGTTTGCAACCATTTGCCATGGCAAAAGAGGTGAGTAATGGAGCAGCAGGTACACGGGCAGCTCTATTATGCTTCTCCACAATAAGCAGAGTACAGTAATGCAAAATCCAGCAGTTCTCCTAAGTTGGGATATTTTTCAGAATCCCTTGTCCCCAGTTTTGAAATTCAGCATTTGCTTGGAAACACACAAGGCATTTTAATATACTTTTCTACAAATGAAGAGGGATGAGATAGGAAAAGAAAAAAAAAGTAAGTGGAAACCACACAAATGAGCTAGTTGTGAAACAAGCTACTTAGCTGGGAAATATGCTGAATACTTTCTTTAGTGTCTCTGTCAAATCTCTGCAGGAGAGTGTTCTGAGCTGGTGCAGTAAGCTAGATATTCACAGATAGGACAATTAGGGAGATAAGGTGCCAAGCTGAGAGTCAGAAGATTTTGTTTTAAATAACCTCTTACATAGCAGTAGGCAAGTCACCTCACTGCATGGTTGTTCTACCCATCTGTAAAACAGAGATGATAATATTGACAGAACCTAGAGAACAAAAAATGCTGTTTGAGCCTAATTCAGATTCTGTTAGCAGGGATGGAAGGACTCATGTGAATTTGATAGGGCAGAATCAACCCTTAGAAGTTTTAAGCACCTAGAACTAGTTGCCTTTAGTATAATTAGACTCAGAATCACCAGACAGCAATGCTTGCTTAGTTTATCTGGAGTTCTCGCAAACACAAGGACAATCTTGGAAAAAGCAAACGTGGAAATGGAAACTTAAGAAACCAACCTGAAATAATGTAATTTCATTCCATCTTTAGACCTCATTCCTAAAATTGTTCATCATGTCAATCTGCTAGTTAAAACAATGGGAACTTCTAACTGCGGACTGATGGCATCAGTGATGTTTATGTTTTCTCTACTCCCATAACAGACTTATCACATACCTTCAGAGAATTAGGTGCTGTAGCCAGTGGTTTGGAACACAACTATTCTACTTAGCACTTACTTAGATACATTAGCAATAGATGCAGTGTTCTGTGCTGGCAATTTCTCTGCTTCCTAAATATTCACCCAAATTGTCATTGTGGATTAGCATGGCTATCCAGAATGTGATCCCTAAGGCATGGCTCATGACTGTAATGTTCAAGGGACATTAATAGGATAGTTCAGTAATTTGCTGACATCTCCAGCTTCTCTATTCTCTTCCTCTCGAATGGAAATAAAATAACAAGGTTGTGGATTTTTAACAAGCATAGAGGAAAAATCATCAGCGCTGAGGGACCCTGAAGGGGCTGTAAGAGACAGCTCCAGCTCAAGCTACTAGAGATTTATAATGCAATTTAAGAAATTAATTTGAAGAAGCTCAATTTTGTTTCCATTCAAGCACAACAGAGTCTGCACACTGCTTCCAAAAGAATCAATGGCTGTTACCAGTGAGCAGCCTGACCCACAAACATTCTGCTCAGAGATGTCTTAAGCTCCTGAAATAGACCAATTTGCCCTCCATCACCAACAGTTCCATTTGCAAACCTGGGCTCAGGGGCAGCAGTGGGTGTCTCAGAGATTTCAGTGCTGAGCTCTGCTGACTCAGCTGCCTCCCTCATTTCAGGATTAGAGCCATCAGCTTGTAGCAGTAGAGGCTTATGAAGCAGCCCAGTTCTTTGCTCATCCCCAGGAGGACTGCAGCTCGCCCCAAACACAGCTAAATGATTTTAAAATACGTGGCTCAGTACCTGCAGTGTCACAGTTTCTATGGCAGCCGTGCCAGGTTTTTGTTCAGGGTGGTATTAAATAGCAGTGATTATTACGAACAAAAAGGAATTGCAACTCAGTGAAACCTTAAAACTTTAGAATCCTATTGAAATTAGTGTCCACAAGTATTAAAATGCCCCTATAGCTTTTGTCACGTGTTTAAATGTGTTGAGAGACCGAATTATTTCATTGCTCATAGAACAAAACAAAACATTACTAAATCCCTCTCAGGGGAAATAATTGGCTGATTCTGCACAGAGAAAAATGGAGACAGAGGTGAGATGTGCAGCAAAGACTGTTTATGTTGTGACAAACCAGTGACATCTAAACAGAAGAAAAAGAGAGGCCTAGAATGCAATTACTGGTGCACAATAGATGCATAGTGTGTATCATGTACATCTGTGCGTGCGTGTGTGTATGCAAAGTAACAAACATACCTTGAAAATGCTTCTGCCTTCTACTCATCTGTTGTCCATCAGAGGATCAAACTTACACCTCCAACCCTACTTAACTGTATTTTTTTTCTTTTGGGGCTTGTTTTATTAGTTGGCTTCAAAATAATTGTGAAATAAATTACAATATTATATAGCATTTAGGACAAGCTAGTACATGAATGTAAAAGGGGAATTGAAATTAAGTCTATCCATTGAGTTTCTTTCCTTGAAGACTTGCAGGATCACCCATTGCCTTACAGTATCTAGGTAATAAGCATTGTGCAACCGAGGTGTAGGATGCTGCCAGTAACGCTCAGTTAACATATCTCGGCATTTGTGGAGCTTCAGAGAGCACATTTTGACTGTTTTTCCTTCCCTTCAACCAAAATACTCATATTGAGCTGTGCCATATTTCGAGTATATTCTCAATACACTAATTTGCACTTTAAAACCCTAAAAAAAATCCTACACTGAATAGCACGTTAAATTATTTTTAAAATGCAAAAAACCAGTCACACAGAGAAAACATACGATTCTCAGTCTATCCTCATGGGAATGTGTGGAGCAAAATGGGCAAATCTGACAACCTATTTTCATTATTTACAGCCAAGAGTAAATTTTACTCTATCTAGTTTCCAAATTCATGGCCTGCTGTAGTGTTTTGTGTATGTAGTGTCCTGTGCTGGCATTGCAAGTACTGTATATGTTTCAGAGGAGAACATCAGAAAATGGATTGGGTTTTCTTTAAATCCACGTTCTGCTGTCGTATTTCCCTACGTAACGTACTCTGTGTGTCTAAAACGTGTACAGCCATTCTGCATGACTGATACTGGAAATGCTATAAAACCATCTGGGTAAATTTTGGGGAGGGGAAGAGCAGGAATTTCCCCCTCAGTAATACCACACATGGGTGTAAAGCAGCACAAACAGAATATACTCAAATGCTAAAACACAACTCTCAGTCCACTGCCTCTCCAGAGCTCTGAGCGACAGTAGGCTCCATGGCAAACAGGTCATCCATGCACCATCCGATGTCATGCGAAAACATACTCTGATTTCTAACCGCAGTCTTCTGCTCGCAGGACTAGGAACCACTGCACGCCCCTTTCTGAAAGGGCCCCTCAGTGCGGACCTACAGGTGGCTGCTGTCACACCTAACGGGATCACCTTTTGTTTCTCCTCCCACTTAACAGACTTTATTTTATTTTGGTGCAGTGCACATGAACGCAGTGTCTAGGACAGATGTGCTACCTTTTAGAGTGTCGCTATAGAAGTCTTTAGCTGTGAACCCTTAATTTGCAGCTGGAACTCTAATAAACAGTGCATAGTGTTTCAATAGCCTTCTGCTTATATGTTTGAAGATTCGAAACTGAATGGTGAGGTGGCCAAGGCGGCGCTGGCAAACGAAGACTGTCCCCACATAGACCAGGCTATTACGCCTGATGAGGGCCTGCCCTTTACCCGCTCTGGCACTCGGGAGAGATATGGACCCTGCTTCCTCTTATCAACCGGGGAATATCCCTGCCCGCCTGATGGAGGAATAAGAAAGGGTATGTAGCTGGGGCCCTGTAACCACGTAGCTAGCAACCGGTTTAAATAACTAAGAGAAAGTCAGCTTAGCTGTAGCACGCGGTAGTGCGCTTGCTGTAGAGATGCACGTTTGGGCTGGAAACCACCACCTGATGTCTGCATTTGGAGTTTCTAACCTATTTCTTTCAGAAAGAGAAGCCTAAGGAGCTGTAGCTACCCCGTGCAGCTATGCTAGGCAGTTGAGTCTTCCACCCCAGCTGGTACAGGAAGCTTTAGGGGAGGATGCTCTACTATGTCCTTAAATTAGCCCATCCCCTTAGGAGAGACCAATTAACATATCATAGCAATGAGGGTTTGCCACTTGGAAAGCTCACAGAGCTTACCAGACTCTGAGGAGCACAGACTTGGAGGTGGCAGACAGAAGAGATAAAATACAAAAGCAAAACATACTCAAGAAAATAAGAAATTATTATTTAGTGACCTTAACAGAGCACTAAAACAAAATATTTGGATATTCATAGCTGGTGAGCTTGATACAGAAAGAAAAGCAAGAACATCTGTTGGCACAGGTGTCTTAAAATTAGAAAATAATCCATCTAAAATCCTTTCATAAATAAATCCTTATTAGTTAGTTTCTCAGTCTTCTGAAAGGTACGAATCTGTCAGAAGTAACTGCATTTTAGTTCGCTAATGGTCAGAATAATCTGTTTAGAAACAGAAGTAAAATCGCACTAAAAAAGCCTTCCCTTCTTAAAAGAGACTGTTTTGCTTAAATAATTTAATGTGAGGCAACCATACAAACCCAAAATTAGACCTACATCTATATGCATCAATGCTGATAAGGAATGGGAAATTTGGAAAAGAACTCACTCTCTTCAAATCAGTGTTTACCACTGGTGTACTGTATATAGTATAAGATAGAGTCAATATTTTAGAACTGCAAAGATTGTATGACATAACCATACACTGAGTATGGAGTATAGAATTCCCATGTGCCATTGTATGATGGGCAATAGTTATAGTAAATGCCAGTTATAGATAGTGTATGTATTTATAAGTCTAAAGCTTATCATCAACAAAGATAGAGTAGGACCACAAGACTTTCATATGAAAGTTATATCCTCTAAAATTTACCTTTGTAGCAAAGTGTTTTACTTGATTCTGTATTGGATAAGCATTGGCCGTGTTCATTCAGCCTGGGCGAGTTCAGGTGGTTCCAGTGGATCAGGGGAACACTCCAAATGGCACATCCTTTGGGATGGGGAATGTATGGTTTTCACGATGCACTGCAACCTCCTCTCGTTCCTGAATGAAACAGAGGCTGGTTGGCTAAAGAGTAATATACGTCAGCATATTGTTGGCCTGTTTGAAACATGTTGAGAGCATCTTAATTGTTGTTCCAACAGAATTTCATCCATAGTTTGTGCAACTCTCTGTACACTTGCTGAGCTGTTTACGTGCATGCCTCAAAAAAAGGGGGGGAGGGAGGGAGGGAAACTGAATGCATGCAATTTTGTTTTCTTTCTTTTTCTTTTCTTTTCTTTTTTTTTTTTTTTTTTTTTTGTTTAATGCTGAGAACAAAGGAGTAGTATCTCTATAGCAACACATTCAATTCTATGGATTTTGCTGCCTTGTTCCCCTCCTGCCCCACAAAGACACCACAAACCTTAATTTTGCCTGAGATCACAATGCATGAAGTGGAAGGGAGAGGTATGTGTGAGTGTATGACAGAGACATAGAATATCCCTCCCACTGACTCTTCTTTTTTTTAGGGTACAACCATGTTGCTGCCTGTAGGATCAATTACATAGCCTGACCACCTTGAGAATTTTTTTTTTTAAAAAATGTATATATTTTAAACTTTTTCTGTATTCCAACGGCCTTCTGAGTCATGTTGCAAGCGATACTACTCTCGGCATGTCCGTGCATGCAGATGCTATTGAACTGGCTACAATGTTGACCTCATTCTTAGTCCATTCTGTCATTGATCCAATGCTGTACTTTGCATTTTTCTTTTAAATGAAGGTTACGAAATGTCACGGAGCCTTAACAGCATAGCTGGCATAAGTGGAAAAGCGATAGGATTATCCTCAGTGTCTGCGCCCTACAGCTCTCCTAGCCCAGTGAGACGTTCTTGGTCTCCCATCCCATCTATTTTGTAGCATGGATCAGTAGCAGAGAATGGTCTAAAAAGCTTTACTTTCAATTAGCCTATGCGATGTTGCATATAGTCCAGGTGACTAAGTCTGAAGATGCAATGTCTCACAGTAGCACCCGCTGCGAACGGTGTTACTTCTGATGCTTAGGTGACAACACTCCTAAATAGCACTCAGATGACAATAGGCAGGCATTGGCGTAGTACTGGTGGGCCATACGTGCTGCATGGTATCAGTACATAGGATGAAGGGTAGATGCACCAGATGGCTTCCTTCCTGGTGCATCCTGCTAGTATATGCTTTTTGTGGCTAATGGTGGATCTACTGGCTCTGTATGGAATGGGTTAGGCGTTTAGTCGATGCTGAAACATGCCAACGATGGAAGATTTTGCTTTTCTCAGGATATTTTTGAGCCATAGGAACCCTGCAGGAGTTTGAGCAAACAAGCACAGTAGGATGAAACTTTGCATGGGCACCTGTTTTAAGCTGAAAGCAATACTCAGACACACTGTAGAGAGGTCTCAGTCTGGCTGACTGCATGGGAAAAAAAAAAATCCTGTTGAAGAAGAATATGGCTGCCTCTGCATGTAGCTATTTCACCTTTTCCTCCTTCCTTTAACACTAAGATGCCGAGCTTGATGTGAAAAGCGCAGGGAAGAAGCTCAAGTACTGATTGTATTCTTTACATGCAGATCTTTGCAAAGAAAGTCCAGTCATTGCTAAATATATGCCAACAGAGGCAGTCAGAGTGACCTGACAAGGCAAGATGGAGATGAACATTGATGGCTAATAAACATCTCTGTGGAACTGTGCAGGCATAGAAGACCTTCTCATTTGGACAAAGTTAACTCGCTCCATGCAGGTTTTATGGATGATTCTTCGTGGTTCTGGAGTTGTACTAGAGATGCAGGCTTTTTCTACGGCCAAAATGTAACAAAACTGTAGAAGATCCTTTTTTTTTTTTTTTTTAATCTATTTTTTTGTTCCATAGCATGACTTGCATGAAGACAAAAATGAAAATGAAAAAAAAAAAAAAATCAAAACAACACATACATGAGAAACACTGCAAAAGTATGATTAAGGAGAAAAAGAAAAAAAAAAAAAAAAGCAAAGTTATATATTTTCTTTCAAAGCTCTTTACTTTTACATACATTGTTGTAGCCAAAATGTAAAACATTATAAAACTGTACATTTCTTTGCTATGGATCGCTTCTTTTTGTATACAAGATACAGAGTAATGGTTTTAAAAAGTGCAATCAGGCAGTCATCGGTCATATTGACCACGCCTTCACAGTTCATCACACCGACATGGAAATCAAGAACTTTTAATCCAACTAGAAGTGTATAAAAATAAGAAAAACTTTTTCCTGTCTGTTTTTGTTGGCATGCTTGTGACACATGGGACCTTCCTTCGGACCTGACAGTAACAGCTGGTTAATTTTCCAGCTCTGGTTATGTTGTATTTTATTGATGTATAGATCCAACGTAAAGACCCTTCATAAATTGTTCATATTAAGTAATCAGTATGAATTTTAAACAAAAGAGGTGTTATTTTAAAACTGGGACTTAGAGTACAAAATCAGGAAAATACTCAAGTATAAATGGTCTCAAAGTTTAAGAAACAAGACAACAGCATTGTATGCAATTTAGTACTGAGTAAAATGCATGCACAATGTTATGCAAAACAATTCTAGCATGAAAATAAATTTTGTATCATGGTTTCAGTGCCTGCTGTATAGTGTAAAGGGGAATCCTTTTCTGAAGCAATCAGGGGTTTCCAGAGACTTGCTTCTAAAATCTTGAATAAATACAGTGTTCTCAACAGAAATGTAGGAGAAAAGCTTGGTATTGCTTTGGTTCTACAATGCTAATTTTGGTTAGTAGATAATAAATGAAGCCTGCAAACACTTGATACAACCGATGTCTAAAGAATTCACACCATTAGTAATTTTACAAGGGAAGATTAAAAACCCCTATAATGACCTAGGTATCTTCCTTTTCCCTCCCCAACAATAATAAATGTTTGTCTTTTTAGCTGATTAAATGAATTCAGTTTTTCTTACTTCTTTGGACCCCGTCCTTCACTTGTTCTTCACTGAGCCACACCAGTCCACCTGATACGAAGCTGAAAGAAATCCAGGTGTCCTAGTCACACTTGGTTTGCCACACAAAATATGCACCAGTAAGAACTGAGAAACACAGTGGGATTTTCATTTTAGATGCTACAAATGACAGCTATGGACTATGTGCAACAGCACTCTAGTTGCCTGAGCATTTTTGGTAAAATACTTGTATAAAGGAAGGATACACACCTTTATTGTCATGTGAGGAATTTTAAAAGAGCTGGCAATATTCTAGGCAAGCTACAGCATCTGAAATTGCTGATAGGAATGGAAATGTAAAGGAATACTATCCCTACAGTCTGGAGGAAGTAGAGATTAAACCCAAAAAAAAACCCCAGAAGAAACACTCAAGGCTCTGGTAAGTGCTAAATTATACACAAAAAAATCAACCCAGCTGCAGCTGGACCTTGTCGTCACAAAACTCTACTCCCAAATAAAAACAAGGAAGATCTCAAGCTGTGTTTTAAGAATAGAGGAAAGGCTGATCATCTGAATTTGTACATAATTAGAGAGCTCCTTTTTAGTCCTTGATGCAGCATTATGCACTTGATTTCTGCTTTAGTTTCTCCCAAGAATTATTTTTCTCACACTGTTTCTATGCTGTCATTCTCAGAAGATAAATTTCTTACCTCCAGAGGTAAGATCCAGATTCATCCAGGATTTGCTTAATGAACAACTTTTCCTCTTATAATGTATTAAGAATACAGAAATAGATTTATCTGCCCCATTTTTTATTTAACACTGACTCAGGGGCCCAGTGCTAATTCTCCATTACCATAAGGAATACCAACAATTCAGCCCTGTAAATCCCATGTAGGTCTTCACCTTCCACTGCACTTTGCATATATCTGAGTCTTAGAGAACAGGCTGGGTACAACGGTCTTTCTGTGCTACTTTTTTACATCCCCAACTCTCATTTTCATTTAGATTCTCCTCTCTGCTCATTCTGATTTGAGGTAACCATGTCTTCTGGGTGACTTCTATAAACTCTTCAGAAACAGAACCACGCTTCCCAACCACTGCCCTTCAGGAGATGCTCTAAAGCTTAAGATCTGTTTGACCCCAGAGTTCCCCTTGCACAACAGTGGCAGCTCTGACAACACAGGGTGAGAGGGAAACAAGAGAAGTGGAAAATCTCAGACGCTGCTGCATTGAATCCTAAGAGAAATTTACCACATCCTCCCAGCTGCCTTGCAGTTCAGGAGCCTTTGCTCGGGTATTATGATTAAAACACTGATTCCTTCCAGTCTGCCCCCTCTCCCTACAGGAGGTACATATCTTTATTAAGGCACCAAAACTACCCATGTTTGGATAGTTTTCTGACTTCAGGCTTTCAAAAATGCCACCAGCTACTCCTGAGTTCACACCATTGCAAGTAAGAGCAGAAGTTGGTTTTGCAGTTGAGTTACACTCTGCCTGTTTCCTGCTGGAAACGAACATCTGTTGTTTCTTCCTCTGTAAACTCAGCTTTCAGCAGTGAGTTCCCAGCTCTAAGACCCAGTGCTGGCCCTTCATCGGAACCCACTGGCCATTACTGGATTATTACTTGCTAACATTTAAAGCACAGCTCAACCACACCTTCCATACTTCTGTAGCTTTTCCTCTGACTGCAGGAAGGTACTTGTTTTTTCTGGACCAACCTGATGTGCCTCCACAATTGCAATTTCAGACAGAAGAAATTTCTGAGAAGAGGTTTCTGCTTTCTCACTCCAACCAAAAAAAAAAAAAAAAAAAAACAAAACCAAAAAACCACCTCATACCAAAAAACCCACCAAAACCCTAGCTAAAACAGCTGTGATAACAGTCAAGTGCAGCAGTCATTAATCTGGTTAAAGTGATTTTTCATGTAAATTGCCTTCTCTCTCCCTAAAGTTTCAGGGCCAAAAAGAAAATGCATCACTGAAACAAATGTCTGCTAGGACAAATGAGCCAACTGAAATACAGAAGAGTGCAAGCAGAGCTAAGGCAAGAGCATTCAAAAAGGATCTAAGCACAGAGCTGCTTACAAAAAAGACAACCTGAAGATATTTCCCTCCTGCCAGTTTGCATATCCCTTTTGTAGTTTCAAAAACAAGGCAGCCTACTTCTCTGCTTTCCATATATATCCTGGAAGGAACTTTGCCTCTGAGCTCAGACACAAACTACCTTCACTTCATGAAAACACACCTAAATCATGCAGGTTATTTTTAAGTCACACAGTTACTTGAGCTTGGGCATAAAATACCTGTCTGTTCGGGACTCCCAAAGCCTCTGCATTCATCTAGGACTGTAAGGGCCCAATTTTTCTCCTAAGGAATTGCAAATGTTCATTTGCTATCAAGAACAAGATTTTAATTCAAATTGAACTGAATGTTAAAAACAGGTCCAGAACAGCATCTCTTGACTTTGTTTATCTGACAAAGCAAATGCTATAACAAGTTATCTGCCCTGTCTCAGCCTGCCAAAACCAGGTTTTCAAGTCTGAGCATTCACTTGAACATTTAAAAACTTCATGCAAGTGCAAAGGTCTAAACATCTCCAGGTACCAAATATTAAAATTGCAAGCTCCAAGGCTTCCCCCGTTTTTCCTGCAGCCCAAGCTAGAGATTCCTTGGGCAGCAAAAGGCAAAATGTTGCATTTGTGTTAGCTCAGCTGTCACTCTGAGGTACCTGCACTGCCTCTGGACTCAAAGGGCTTAGCAGGGATGACACAGCCTGTGCAGAGGCTGCTGACTGTGAGTCACAGCAGCACAACAGCAGACAAGGGGAAGCTGCTCAGTAGGGGCCACACTGCTGGGGTGGTGTCAGTGCAAGTGGGTGACTGGAGAAAAGGCAGCTCAGGAGGTGGGAAATGAGAAGGACACAGGATGAGTTTGGAAAATGGGTTATGCAAGCAGGAGCAATGGGAACAGCAATCTGCGGTGAGTGGGAAAGAAGAGCAAAGAGAGAGGGAAAGAGTGGCAGTGAGATTTACCCAAAATAATCAACAAGAACCACGAGCTTACAAGGTAGAGCCTTGGCCTGGCACTCAGGAAATGGGAATTTTATTCTTGACTCCCCTGTGGACATGCTGGTTACCTTGGTTGGGCCAATTTAATTTTTTGTGCCTCAGCTTCTGTTTCTGTAACATTATCCTCTTTTTCAAGTGTTCTGATGTCAAAAGAGGAAAAGCCATATTTAATAAGGAATAGTTATTATAATCTATCTGCTCAGAATTAAGGCACCAGAGGACAGAAGCATCTCTTCATTATTTAAAAGATGCCGTATTTCCTTGTCTGCAGAAGAACACAATGCCCCTGTAGGAATCCCTTTTCTTTTGTACTTTAAAGCAGAGGATTATTATGGAAAATGATTAAGCACCCACACAGTTAAAATGACAGAGCATTTTCATTACTGATTGGCAACTCCTCTGCTGCCCTAATTTAGGTACCACATGTCTTCATGCATTCAAATCAGCAAAAACAAAACAAAAGATAAACTCACTTGACATTTGCAGCCAAAAACTAAAGTCATGTCAGAACATTAAAAATCTCCCAATTCTTGGCCTTGCTTCTAAATAATAATAATAATAATAAAAAGGTAAAAATGTAGCCTGCTAGCAAAATGTTCACATATACTTAAGAGAACTATGGTGACCAGGGAGTACTGGAACAATATTGAAATGAAATTCTGAAACTCCGCTTACAAAGTCTCGACCCCCAAGGCCTGAAGACAGGACTCCCCCAAGACTGCAAAGTATCTGGATAGTCAGGTGGTCTACAGGCAAAGCAGCTGGAAACAAATGAGGAAGATGGAAATTAACTCAGAGAGAGGCTAGCCAACACAAATTGGACTCACACTCCATCCCCTACCAACCTGCAAAGGCACATCTGGAAATGAGACAAAATCCAACGTGTCACAAAATAAAAATGCCAGAGAAAATTTTGCAAAATAAATGTCACCCCAGAGTTTTCTATCCTTCAGCCAGCTTTTATTCAGGAATAACTAATTTGTTGTTCTTGTTTCCAATCAAGCTGAAGAATGTGTTCTCCCAATACTCTAAATTTATGCTTCCTCACTCTCCCACAAGGAAACACGTGGTTCATCCAGGCCATGATTCAAATACAGAGACTGTTTTCACTGCTGAATATTTTCAGTCACATACTCTATTTTGATGTTTTACAGAGGCACTGATGAGTAAAAACCGCTGCTGCATTAAAAACAGGTGAATGCTGAGACAACTGACAGACGAACCCGAATGAAATGCACAAACAGCCCAAGAATGTGCCTGACTTCAGTCCTTTAACATCTAAATGGGTTACAAAATAACAATGGCTTTACACATACAGTTCCTCCAAGTTAACTTCAAAGGCACATAGGATACAGACCTACATTTTCAGTTACATTCACCCAGTAGAAGGCCATTTCCATAAAAGCAAAGCACTTAACTTCAAGGCTATTATTTTTTCTAACATGGAGCAAAACATGCAAGATCAGCATTTACTGGGAAATATGAACAGCACAAAAGCTAAAGGAAAAGAACAAAGCATGCACTACCTTTTTTTTGCACATGTATCAAGATTTTGATGTGAAAAAAGTTAAAGTGGCTGAATATTTTTGTGCCAGCTGGAGTTTTCAGCACACTCCATGTAAGCACCACTTTTCTACTGTGCACATTTTGAACCACAATCAAAACCACACAAGATGATTCTCTACCCCAGGCTGTATCCATTCCAAGGCTTTGGAATTTTCAGCTAGTACTGTGGCATAAGCAGAACTCAAATATTAAGAACAAATCCAGAGTCCTTTTCAAGAAAATACCTAGCTGAAAAAAAAAACCCAAGACTTACCATGCACCATAAAAATATCAAAATTGCTCAAAATAACCAAGATCTGTCATCGTCTCGATTTCTAACACAGGGGAAAAAGGAACTGGAAGCCCCAAAATTACTTCAGTCTTGTTTAAATCAGATCCAGAGTTTATGGAATCAAATGGAAAAAATAGTAAGTATTTGGTTAAATGCTGGACTAGATCAGAGGCCTGATGAAAATATTTCTGAGTCTGCAAGATCAAGATAGATGGTGTTGTTTTGGCTGAAGAGAACTGGAAATTTCAAGATGTGCTATGAATGAGAAAAAACCCAAACATTTCAGGTCAAGATCTCACATTATTATAAATAAACAGTAGAAGAGGGAGAACAATAACATCCACAAAAAAGAATAGTTTGTCTCTCATCTCACTCCCACCACCCCAGCAGGCTGGAATGCTTTATGCCGTGAGATTATTCAGTCCTCAGGAGCTGTATCTTGGCTCTGTCCTCCCCCTCCTTTTCCCTGTTTGAGCTGACTGTATCAGGCTCTCTCTTGTCATTCATTTAAATATTTTTCCATGGTCGCCTTTCTCTTGTACATTCAAACTGATCCCCTTCATCAGCTGTCCATCCCCATCTTTAAGCCTCACGACTCAAAATATGCCATAAAAAGCACAATCAAATCACCTTCTCCCACACTCCCTACAATTTCTCAGTGCTCAAAATGTGTAGCTGAGCAAAAGCTCCTGCCACTCATTTAGAAGTGACCTTTGTGGTGATTGCAGATGGCAAGACTGGTCAGACACCAAAAGGACTGCCAACGTGCAGACAGAGAAGTCAGTTTTGTACAAGAAGTGGTGAATAGGCAAACCCCTTCCATCTTTAAAATGAACACACTTCAAATACAGGGCCTGGCACGCTGAGCACAAAAGCATCAAGTAACTCAGAATGCCACACCAAGTCAAATAGCATCAGTGACCACCAAGTGGGCCAAACAAATCCCCCAAGAGACAGAAACTTCGGACACAACACACACATCGTCCTACCAACATTCTTTGAAATGGAACAGGAGTGTCTTGCCCAGGTGCACACGGAGGTTGCATGAGTAACAAGTGCAGATCTCTTCAGACTTCAAATACCAGAAAGGCACTTCAAATACCAGAAAGGCACACACTTCTCCTTCTCCCCCTCCACCCATAGGCCTGAAAGTTCTCTGGACTGAAGGTCAACAGTTCACAACTTGCTCTCCCTCATGAATGTCAGCTCAATGGCAGAAAATGAGAGGGGAGAGCAGCTGCACAGACACTTAACTTCTTCCAGAGTCTTTTTGTAAATACATATATATATTCCAAACTTTTTCAGTTTATTTCCATTTGAACCTGCATGGAGAATGCTTATGTAACAGGCTTCTCACTTTGTTTATCACAGAAGACCTGTTAAAGAACTCTATGAACCACAGCACACTGGGTCTGCATTTTGCCTTGCAGAGACTGACCTGCTCCATGAGGATTAGCAACAGGCAACAGCCACAAGCTCTTAACATCAGCATGGAAAATTGTCTTCTTCCACTTGTTTAGGAACTTTTCACTGTGTGTTCCCTTCCTCCCAGAGAAAGCTGTATCTGATTTTGTACAGTGCTTTATCCTGCAAACAAAGCCACTGACATACAAAACAGGGCATTCACTTCTGAAAGAATGAGCAGCAACTTGGTTTTGACATTCAGCCATGTACGTTCTACAATGAATTCTATTCACTCTCCGTACTACAGCAGCACCTAGAAGCCCTGACTGATGACAAAGCACTCACTACATCAAGAAAAGTCATTACTTCCCAAAGTCTTCAACCTATACAGGCACAACAAAGGAGACAAAAATGCAGTTCTTGCCTTTCAAAGATGAAGATCAGATGCAGATGTGAAACACCAGATCAGGACCAGGAACAAACTGATGTACTCCTTTCTTTCTTCACCTTATCATCCCAAATCACTCTGTTTTCCAAAAGTGTGTTCGTGTAAAAAAATTGAAAACAATTTAAAATATCCAATTCACATTTATTTGTTACATCATTTGTTGGACTCCTCTGCAATGAACTGCAGCAACAGCACACACAGTCAAAACATGTTTCAGTCCAGTAAACCTCGTGTAAGGCACATATTGGTTGTGATTAAACAAGGAACAGACTTATTTAGAGGAGCTGATTACTGAAGCAAGAGAACATGTTTATTTGGTACACAGATTTTGTAGAAATCAAAAATAGAAACCTCAGACAGGACTGTCCAAGAAAGCATGAGAAAGTATTCAGTGCATATAATAGAGAAGCTTTGGTATCCAGAAAGTGGCATCAAGAACAGCCAATAAATATCAACTTAGATAATTAAAAGTGCAAGAGCTCACAGCCTGAACAGTATATGGCCATGAAGAACCACAACTAACACATGAATTAAAAAAAAAACCCAAACATTTCAAATAGAAATCTTAATTCTACATATTTTGCAGAAGACCTATTTGATTATCCTTTTGGTATATAAAATCAGCTTCATAGTCTGCTCAATTTTCTCATCCATTGACTCTTGAAAGTGAAGCCAAGAACTGTAACTGCTGTAAAACCAAGGCTGAAAAACCCCATGCACCCCATATTATCACCTTAATTCCTTCCCCTTCATGTATAAGCTGATACATCATTAGAAAGTCTTCCTGTCCTTTTTCCTAAGAGCATTTCTCTGAGCATTTTGTAATTCTGTAAGGTTTCTTCCCTGGCAAGCCTGCTTTAAAAATTAAACCACTGTTTAGCAACAGTAGGTCTCATTAAAAGGTGCATTTACTACACAGTAGAATTCTCTATATTTAGAACTTGAAATACTTTGAATACCACAGCAAATATAAGTATTGTGGGTGGTAAACATCCAGTTTAATGGCATCCACTGCATGTGTATGGAAAAAAACAGGTTTATAAATAGCTTCCAAAATTCTGCTCAACATAGGCAGCTAATAATATCCAAAGACATCTCATTTTACACTTTTCCCTTTCTCCCACCAAAACAAGTGATAGGCCTATGTTCTCTGTCAAGCCCCCACCTGGAACAAGTACTGTGGGCATGCTGTGAACAGCAACTCAGTTGGGCTGCAAAACAGAACTGAGAATGCCCCTGAAATTATCAGGAGCATTCTGGTCTGCCATTTAGGCTGGAGAACTTGTAAAATCTTTCTGGTTAGATTTTGATATCTTCCTATTCCAAGGCAAATGGAAACACAGGAGCTACATCAGATCAAGCTGTCCTCAACAGCTACAATTGACTTTGATAAGAACTTTTTGATTGTTTCTAAGAGCTCTTAGAAGTTTTCATTCCCTAAGCAGTAGCTTCAAAAGATTCAGGTTTGGTTTGCAAGTTAATGATAATTCATGCAGATCTGCATCTCTGTAAATCTATAATAAACTGATGTCTGGCACAGAACATAATCCATGAAAAATACTGCTCCTTTCACAATTTAATCAAGACAAAGTTAGTTCAAAAGGGCCTCATTTTCCCCTTTTCCTAGCCTTCTCAATTATATTGCTTTTTTTTTTCTTTTAATCCTAACCTGCTTAAAATGTGTGTATGCATCCAGTCATGTTCACTGGCATTTCTTTGTGACAAACAATTTTCTGAGCTGCTGGGTGCTCACAACCTCTGTAGAAGTTGGCAGGTGCAATATATCCTGATGTAAACATACAGTAACAAAAACCACCTTCTCAGACCATTTCTTCAGACTGAATTTGTACTCCAATAAGCCACTAAGCAGTCGGTTTCTTCCTCAAAGACTTCTCAGAAGAAGAAGAAAATTTAAATCTGTCTTTAGTTGTATTGCACCAAGGCAGAACTCTGTCTGTGGGTAAGAAAGTCAATTCCTGTGGCAAGAACCCAGGAAACAATTTTTTAAATAGTCCAGCTTTTTATGCATAGTGCCTTTTGGATTTAGAAAAAATATCTGCAGTTTCCAATCTCCTGTAGCACTTCAGAGCTACACAATCCAAAGATATCCATCCCCATCCCTGATGTTGTGATTCCAGGTGTGCTGGGTCTAATGAGGAGTTTGACAGAGGGCCATGGAGTGTCCTGCCCCACATCCAATTAAGATCTGTTTTGCACAGCCAAGAGCTTTGACTGGTTTTGGGACACGAACATTTGTTTCTGTGCCATCACCACACATCCCATGTTCATTCCATCCCCAAGAGAAGCACTGGCCACCTGAAAGAGAGAACAGAAAATACAGAATAAAGACCACAGAAACACAACAGCTTTGGTTATTTTTGAAGAGCAGATTTGTCAAGTCATTTTCTATTTAGGTTCTAAGAAATTCTGCTAAGGTGGGAAAAAATATTCTGGTTTGCTTGAAAATGTAAATAAACACAAATGCCTGATTCTCCATCCTGTTCCATATTGTTAGCAACAGAAGAGAGATCAAAATAACAAAGACATTTGAAAATCACTTAGTAAATACATAGTTCAGTATTTATGCAGAGCCCACAGAATTCTCTCTGCATTTTAAGAGCCCTCCCTGAAATTATGTAGAATTTCTGTCTTTCAAGTTTCCCCTAGTAAGCAGAAGTATGATAAATCAAGAGCAGTGACTTGATTCCTTCACAGCATGATTTGCAGGATTGGGGAACACAGAGCCACAGTTCAGCCAAATTGCATTTCATTCCTAGCTTCAAGTTCACATGTTACCTTTTTCCTTTAAATACAAGTCTTCAACAGCCTGCTCTATTCTTAATCATCCTACCTCTTCTGCTTGCTTTGACATAGCTACACTGCTTTTATTTTTCTTATTTTCCCTCATTATTATTTATTTTTGTAAGATCTACTCCTTAATATACCAAGTAACAATTTGTGTATTATTATTACCTCATAGTACTCTTTTTTGAAGCACAATATGCAAATTTTGCTCTATAAATGGCTGGCATAATAAAAAAATCCACCAAAACCTCCTTATTCTGAACTACAAGTGATATTTCTTCCCTATTTTCTATTCTTTATTTGGTTGCCAAAGACTGTATCTGTGACTTTCTGTACTAAAAAAGAAAGCCATCCTGTAGTCCTGCCATATAATCATGTTTGTGATGCCATTGTTATTTTTGAAAAGCAGCAGGTATTAACAGCAGGGAAGTAGCATTCTGGATTCCAAATAATGAGAAGAAAAGTGACAAAATTCACAAACTCTAATCCCTGTCACGATTTTATTTTTCAAAATTCAGAAACAAATTATTGCAAAGCTAGCAAGGCCATCTTCCCTGCAAATCCTGTAACATTTCACTCTCCTCTGCTCTCTTTACATTATTAGTATATTGAAGTTCCCCTCTTCTGCAATGAAGTGTAAACATTACTGAGGCCAGATGTAACTAAGCAATGACATTTCATTTTCCTGGCAATCTTTAAGGCAATGGAACACAACAAAGCAGCACCAGAACATCTCAATAGCCAAGGCACATCTCACCTGACACAGAAGTTCTGTCACTCTTATCTCAGGAAGCACCAGATGTTTTCATGATTGTGCATGTGCAATATTGACAGCCCAACCTACATCCTAAACACACACATGTGCTGCCAAAAAGTGCCAAAATCTGAGTGGGCACATATTCCATTTAAACATATTTCATATATCCCATTTAAATATCAACAGAGTGTCCTACAGGTTGACAGGATTTTGGGTTTTAGTAAGGTAAAAATGTTTATGTAAATATTAAAAAGCAGAAAAAAAGACACCTCAATCCCACAAGACAAATCTCAGGCTAATCATTCAAGGAAGCTGCACCTAAGAAAAGACATTTTTTGGCACAGTTAATATCTGAACCCTGCAGAATGAGCCAAGTTTACAAATGTAATGAAAAGAGAATGCAACATGCCCTAACATTAATAAGATCAATGGTGTCCAGTAACTTTTTGTTACTAGACACCAGCAATTACTACAACAATTTACATGCTTCTATGAAGGCCCACTACATCTGTTTAAAGGGTTTCTTATTTCTTTTTTTATCCTGTCCCATCAGGACAAGAAATTTTCCGGTCACTTTGTATTGCAAACTGCTCAGTGGAACATTAATGGTATAATAAATATTCGAAGAAACAGTGTATTAGGAAATTAACCTCTCAAACTGATAAACATATCCAGTGAAACATCTTTTGAAAAAACATCATAGAAAAATTTACAAGCTAGGAACCCCCCAGACAAAAACATCTTCCCTAAGATAAGGATTGTGGAGTCTTTTCCAGCCTTTACTTCTCAAAGCATGCCAAAAGGCCACCAAAACAGATTTTTCTACATGATTCTAGTGAGCTCTTAGGTTACTGAAATGGGACAAGAGTGAAAACTGGCAAAAGGAAAATAGAAAGTAAGTAGGATTTATGAATGGTCTTACACCAAGATGCCTTGTACATCCATGGAGAGCTGGCAGAAATCTGAAGAGATGAAAGGGCAGCTGACAGATATGGAATGACAGGCCACAAAAACGTTTCTCATCACTATCAAGTCAGAATCAGGAAAGCTAAAAGGCAGAGAATTTTTGCTGTGAAAATGAAAGGTGTAACTGTACCCCATCTGCCTGTAGGAGACTCAGTGAAAGGTTTGTACATAGAAATAGCCAAATGCTTGACTTGTGTCAGAGAAAGCAGAATTTGCAGAAAACACACCAAGTCCATTTTTTGGACAATAACATATTCACAAAACTTGGAGGAGGGCTAGGCAAAATGAGTGTGGTGAAAGTGGCCAGGAAGGAACAAGCAGCTCTGTGAACCACTGGCACAGAAACCAAAGTCAGTCAAGATCGAAGGTAATGAAATGTCTATTTAAAAACCGGCATAAAAGGAATATCTGCAGAGTTAAAGGCAGACCCTAAGAAAAACTAATGGCTAACCTCTGGACAAAGGGCACCACTTAATGGGTGCCCTTTTTTTTCCTTTTCCCACGTTCCCCCTCCCTCCTTTTTTTTTCTTTCTGATTGCTTCTCTTCCCAGTTTATTGCTGATAGAAACACAGAACCAGCAGCCCTACCTGCCTTCACAAGAAAATTCAGTTTCTATGTCTGTGCCAGACCTCCTCAGGATGGAAGAGCATTAGAATGATGAGTATAAGCCCAGCTACAAATTGCTTCTAACAAAATTTAGAACAAGCACTGTAGCATGTTCTCAAACCAAAGGATTTGTGAGGGAAGGTTACTCCATGTTACTGGCTAAGGGAAACCAGTAACATGAGATGTTGCTTTTACTTTTCTCTTTTAAAATGTAAGTATTCAAAGTACAAATCAAACCCACAGAACTCACATGGCAACACAACAGAATCCCAAGGGAATTCCAGTTGTCTTCACAGTCACGCTAATCAAAGTTTATGCAGGGTTTTTCTCAAAACTTCAATATACAAAACATACAAGACAACAAAATTCATAACAAATCTGCTTTGGTTAAACAACACAAGAAGAGGCTAGTGCCCTCCTTCTGTCTGCAATAATTATCTGGGCTTTTCTCAAGGTAACTGAAGTTACAACAGCAATCATTAAACTGGAGAAAAGTATTCCTATGTAAAAGAAAGCTGAATCAGATTGGAGAGAATTCTGGAGAAGGAAGAGAGTTTAGAGTTGCTTCTTATTGTTGAGTGGAAACTTCAGATGGAAGAATCGATGCTAGCAAATTAGGTGCTCTGGGTGAGACTCACTGCACTAAACTTCAGCCACCTAAAAAATCAAGCAACTTAGCTACAGATCATTATCCTCTGTATTCCTCAAAAGCCAATGGAGACATCTGCATCTCTCCAGCAGAGCAAGAGATTCATCTTCTCCAAGCACTGGTGTAAAATTAAGTCTGTCTCACTTTGGGGGCAATAAAGGAAGACCAAGTGATTGTCCTAGTCTTGGCATATCAGTTTTATGCAGCTGAAGATAGGCTATATTAAATCACATCTTCACAACTGGTCTGAAGGCAAAGCTGGAAACAAGGAAGCTGCAAGTATCACTGCAGCCTAGCTTCAGGCTACAAACAGTCTGCTTCTAAACCAGCCTGTGCCCTGGAGGCTTATCACTGACATCTTTAAAAGCTCCTCTTTTCTGTTTCTCCTCTACCATTCTTTACACCAGCAAACAAACAGAAGTTGGCCCTAAAGACAAGCCCAGTATCTTGGAGTCAAGTTATTCAAGAGACAGCTTCACATTTTAAGGAAATGTTAAAATGTCTTAGTACAGCTCTATTATATTGGCTGTGTGCTCTTAGCAATACTCCACAATACTTCAAATAATTATCTCTTTTTTACCTTAAATTAGTGCCACTCTACTCTTTTGTTATAGACAAAGTTACAGCAGGCAGGCGATCAACTCAGAAGTCACAACTCCTTAAGCAGCATCAGGGCCAGACCACAAACAAAATTCAGGTGTCTCAGCCACCTTCCCTTGATTATTTGAAAGCCTTCAAAACCTCACAAGGAACAATGTAACACTACACAGGAGATTTAGACTACACTTCTCCCAGGGAGTTGCAAAACACAAATTAATATGGTTTCCTGTTTTTTTCAGGCCATCTCGTGGTTCAGGTTGTCACATAAAATAAGAGGCAATAAACATCCCTCCAAACGTTTGTATTTTTAATAGCAACAATTCTGCCATTAGTGCAAAAGATGTGCAATTTTAAATTGTAAGAAACAGGATTGATATCAATTGCTTTCTGCAGGAAAACATGGAACTGTATTAATAGTTAACAGGGCAGTCTAGGTACTGTGCAAAATCGCATTAAAGGCAATGCTTGGTAAGTAGAATGTATGATGGCATCATCTCAATGCACAGTTGTACCTCCAAAACTAGGAAAGAACTATGAGAATCACATTCAGTTTTTACTATGGAGCCACATTTTCAAGGAGCAAACTGTCATGTGCTCCAGGCAGCTCGTCCAATTGATGTTCAACCCTCAGAAATGTGTGTCTGGCTTTCAAGGGAGTAAGCTGGATAAAAATCAGACACATTGCAGTGCTAACACAATATACAGGTAAGAAACACCATACATTTTTGATATTAAGTACAAAGCCATGGTGCTTCAGGCATGCTGATTTCAAAGTTAGCCTTCAGTCAACAACCTGCCCTCACTCCACTGTTACATCATCAGTAGCTCTCCCCAGGCAGTGGACCCAAACCACTCAGTCCCTTCCTCAGCAGTGGTTTTACACAAGTGAAAAGTCAGCTGACTTCAGGTCATGCATCTGCGGTTCATCCTGGCACCTGCAAAGAACAACTTTCAATGTTCTCAAACAATTCATTACAGCAAATGCACGAAGCCTGCACTGTGTGGACATCTCTGACTTGGTGCTCTAAACTAGTATCTTATGTGAACTATTATATTTTCCCAGCAGAAGCACTGCTTTGTTATAGGACCTTCTCTCTGGCTAAGTTTGTATCTTGTGTAATACAGCAAGGGACTTCAAACTGGGTCATGGCCTCAAGGCCAACTGTCAGAATATCCAATTACAATCCATAACCACCTACTGAAGAGAGTCAGAAAATCAAACTGAGAGTAAAATATGCCTACTAGGAGCTTAGGCTTGTACAGAACTGCAAAATGCAGAAATAAGGCTACACATCTCCTTTGCAATTAAATTTCACTTGGGAAAGTCTCATTTCTAGTTTGTGCTTTGATATCAGTGTCTATGTCACAAACAGCAAACAAGAGCAGTACAGAGCACATCTAATCTTTTCTGTTTCGTTTCCACGGCACATAAGTAGCCAAGAATTACAAAATGGGAAGGGGAAGGAATCATGTTTATGATAAGATAATTTCCAAGGGCAGTGCAGCACATCTGCCACAACCTGGAAACTGTGGAGAAAGAGCCCACATCCAGCAATGCAGAGAAGTGAGGAAAGATACAGTAAGATGTCACTGAGGGAAAAAAAAAAAAAGCTATAGCAGATCCATGCAAACATGCTGTGTATTTTGCTGTGCACTGTTTTTAGCATCAGGCAAATAACTGAGCCCACCCCTAGAGGAAGTGCTATCTTGCCAAATTACAATGACAATAGAAATTTCATTCTGTTCTCACAGGGCACTTCAAAGCAGAATCTGAATGGCTCACTGCACAAATTAATATGCATCTATTTGAAAGAATCACTCCACATTACATCAAATAAACATTTTAGGTTACCACTCAGGCTAGTTTATGATAGAATTTATTTTTTCCTTCTCAGTTATGCATAGTCATTTTGAACAAAACAAAACAAAACAAAAAAAAAAAAAAAAAAGAGGAAGAAACTCACAAAACTATATCCTAGGATTTAAAAACAACAGACTTGTAACTACAGATTTCTTGGGCTGCTGCACCTGCATAGTTTTTGTGGTGGGACTGAAGCCCTGTAGGATGGAGATGGCTGCTTTGCTGTGTGTAGGTAGCAAGGACAGAAATCCACTGCAAGGATTATCTGTTTGCTTTTCTGTTTCCATGGGGAAACATGAACGGTATTAACTGTGTCTAAAGCTCACAGGTGCTGCACAAGGTTTTTGTTTTGGTTTTACTCAAACTTGTCAATTCCTTCCCAACAGGAAAGCATCTCCAACTCAACACAGAACAAAACCTGGGCTCACGACTTTGTGCAAGACTGAACGTAACTGGTCCACTGACAATACATGAGGATTATATCATACATGAAGCAGCTGCAGTGCAGAGAGGATTAAGCATTAAAGATGCTTTTTTCTACACCTGTAGAAGACAAGAAAATCTTTGAATTTTGGTCACTTAAGTACAGGACAAAAACACCTGACAGAAATTAATTAATGGAGAGATTTGTCCTGAGGCTCTGACTGTGGCACTAATGTCTGTTCCATCAGGACATCAGACATGGCAGAGCGTGACATTCATTCAGAACTTACTTCCCTGCCTCTCACAGCGACAGGCAATGTGTCACAGTGCTTTAACTTTGTGTGACCAGAACTAGACAATCACAGTCTCATCACAGAGCCAGAGACTGCAGTCTCATGACCCTCTGTGCTATGTGAAACAGAATATGCAGAAAATACCTTACACCTAGTGCTTAGTAAGAGGTCATCCACACAAGGCAGAAAGTCAGAGCTCATCTAGAAGAGTGCGAGTCATTCCAGTATCCCATGGGGACCATATGGTGCCATGGCCATTTGTGCCCACAAATTCTGGGTAGTAAAGCATTAGCATTTCAAATTTGCACACACTTCAAACTGACGTAAGTGATGACACAAAGAAAAGGAGGGGACAGCTGTGATTCATCTGACCTACAACGTCACCTCCAAGACCTAGAACTGAAGGGCATCTTCAGCACAGGCCTAGGAAAAGTCATAGATGAACGCAGAAGCAAGGATCTGAGAACCCTCTCAAACTGCATTCCAGTCCTACATGTAGCTTTCACAGCACTAAGCAAATCAAAGAACAGGAGAAAGGACAGTCAGCAGGATGAGCAGGAGCGTGCAGGTGAAATGGGGCTTCCTCCTACTTTGCTGGCTGAAGTCACAAAGAGACCCCACTGGGCTCTCAGGAATTCTCTCATCAAGGAAGAACAGCTAGGTTGGAAAGGGTATTTTGGAAATGCTTTGGTGCTTAGCATACTTCCTAAGGCAAACCTTTGTAGAACACTAGTCTATTTACAAGCACGAGCTTTAAGGCAATCACACAGACTAGGATATAGATGACTGTCAGTCCTTGGCATCTTATATAAAATACTTATGATATAACAAAAGCTGAAGAGATAGTCCATGTGGTCACATTTACCTACAATTTCTTCTCTTCAGACTGCTATTCTCTTTCTCTGAAGGGCTGTCTGCACTGAACAAAAGTGAGCGTTCTGGGATTTATCTCTGAAGGTGTCCTTTTCTGCAGAATACAATTCTCCAACTCAGAACCAAGAGTTGAAATATGTAAACCTTCCACATGGACATCTTATGTAAAATAGCTTTGTGTTTAAATGGGCTTTAGTTTGAACTTCTCCCCTTTTATTTTCCCTTAGCAATTTGCAAGGCTGCATTTTGGTCAAGTTTCAAGACACATGATATGAATGTGCATTACTGTTGAGTGAAGTCTAAAAAAACTGCTTGTTGATATTAATCAAGTGAGGGTTTTTTTCCCTCCCATGCTTAACAAGTAATCTGAGATCAATTCCAGCAGTCATAAGCTAAAATGCTAGAAATGCAAAGAGAAAAATCAAGGAAACAAGTGGTGACTGAGTTGCTTGGTTTCCATCTTACTGATTGAACCGGTAGGTTTTCTCACAGCTACACAAACAGCGCCACAGAACAAAAGTAGTTGCAGCTCAGCAGTGCTGATATTAGGATGCCTTATTTTGCAAATTTTCAAGTTGTGATCTTGCTGTATCACAATGGCTCAGATGATGGCACCCCTGCAAGTGTCACGGTGCAGCTGTAACAGTGACAGCACTGTAGTACTGTGCGCTGTGAGAGCTTTAAAATGCAAAGCTCAATAAAAGCTATAGCATAGCTGTAGTCAGAGAGAGTTCAGGGTGAACTAACCCTCCTTTCTGGGCAGGATTTGTGGATTACAAGTTTCCTCTGTGCTGCAACCATTGTACTTGAGTTAACTCACTTGTATCCAGTTCAAGTGTGCCTACAGCACCCAGTACTGTAGTGCAAGCGCACACCTAATAAAACTCCTGTGGGTCATGTGCCTTGTCTTGTCTGTCTGTCTCAGTCTGTGCCTATTGTTACAGGGACACTTGTCACTGTGTGGGGGTCTGAACAGGGTAACTCTAGATCTACTCAGATACAACAAGGGTTGGGTCATTTGGGCACCTAGAAAAGGAGCAGAAAGTGGTAACACCCTCACGTTCACACTGGAACCATTTGTAGCCACCACTGCCTTCTGCCTCATTAAATAAAGTTCTGTGAACTAACAGGACCCCTTTCAAATAAGAAAACGGCTGACAGAGCTGTGACAAAAGATGAAACCAAGCAATAAAGAAAATAGGATTCAGACTTCAAAGACAAACCATAGAGAGGTTTATGTCAAGTGTGTGCCCCAAAGGTAAGTCATATTTTCTCAGAAGGGCTGATGAAACACAATGCTCTTACCCAAGGTCGGCTGTGCAGGGCTGGGCTGGTGTTAAATTTCAATGGCAGGTGAAACTGTTGAATACTGAAGAAAAACAATTCAAAAAAACCCTCGCAACAAAATTCCAAACAAACTGAAATTGTTAGCACCACAAACTGCACTCTCAGTCACATCTACATGGCTAAGCAGGACTCAACTGGTTCAGCTCTTCCTATTTCTTAAGGGCTAGGAAAAGATCAGGAACTTCAATCATATTGAAGTCTAATTTCTGCAAAGCAGGACTCAACTGGTTCAGCTCTTCCTATTTCTTAAGGGCTAGGAAAAGATCAGGAACTTCAATCATATCACCCTATTAAGAAACTTACATAAAGTAAAGAGCCAAATAATGTGTACCAGATGGGATACACAAATTTTCTCCACAGGTAAGCAATAGCTAGGGAGACCAGGACCATAGGAATAACAACTCTATTCTTTTAACTGTACTTTTAAAGCAAGAGTTCATCAAGTGTCCTGTTCCACAAGGAGTTCTGGAAAAAGTAAGCAGATGGTCAGTACTGGCTAAGAAAGAAAGAGTGGGAGAACAGGCTTTGCCAGCTATAATTAAAAAAAAAAAAAAAAAAGTATTATACCATTAAGAATTAAAAACGGTCAGGAAGAGAATCAAAATAGACAGCCTCAAAAGGAAAGTGCCTATAAGGCAGGATTGGATCTGATTCTCCAATCCTAATTTCAAAATCCTACATGACTGTTGAGTGAGGTCTGGGGGAATTGCTTGTTGATATTAAGCAAAGGAAGAGTTCTGCCATCAATATATGTTAAAACCAAAGGCAAGTTTGCTTAGATAGAAACAGTTTTTGACATCACTTCTGGTACAGAAGAGGGATTCTGGGCAAGATGTAAAGCATAGCTTGCAAACTTTTTTTATCTGTACAGACAAATTTTACTCTATTCTCCATTACTTTTATTCATTGAACTATTTCATTACAAACCTATAATTCTTGTTGGAAAAAACAAAGCTGGTAAATTTCAACATCAAGATGGCAAAATCCAAGCAATTCAAGCAATACACAGGGCTAACCAGCCCTGAGTGGCACAGAGGAGATTATGGGTGTGCAAACACACCTTTTACATATTCAGGCCAGGTAGTCAAAAAATAACCTTGCTGTGGCACGGCTTCTTCACATTTCTGCCTTCACCCTCCTCTGTGGGTCGGATATCAATACATTTACTCATCACATCCTTTTTACCTAATCTTCCCTAGAAGTGCACAAGGCAAGGAGAGAAACACTAGCAGAATTTTGGATGCCATTGGGTGCCAAGTGACACCATTTTAGTTGTTCTGATTAGGAAAGGCAAACAACATCCCTGACACACAACGTTCAAGGTACACCTCACCACTGTGCCTCCATCACTAGAAAATGCACCTAAATTCTGAACTGGGGGTAGCTCCTTAAGCAGAGGGAATATACCAAGTCTGTCCTTGGAAGAAAGGCAAGCACAAAACAGTGTCCTGAGATGATAAATTCCTGTAATCAATGCTGTGAGATGTCTTCTGAAAGTTTCTGCTCTGCTACATTTTTTGGGTGCTGGCAAATTAGCTATACTGAAAACAGCATTCATGCATCGGGTACAGGGATCCGAGGCTGGAAAGTAAAATCTGTCTTTGGCACAGCAACAGGGACAACAGCTGATGGGCTGAGGGATTCAGAGGCACCATGCCAGCTCCAGAAGGTTGGAGACCAGAATGGACAATGCAAGCTGGGTCCCTGAGAGGCCATTTGGCACTTTCCCATCTGATCCTCTGCATAACCTCAGGGAGAAGAAGAAACTAGCTGGACTGAAGACAGGAATATCTGACACCATTTTGGAAGGACTATATCTGCCAGAGACCTGGAATAACAAAGCATTCTTCAGAATAAAAAAGATAAACAAACACTTCTCTCTCTGAAATAATATTTGATCAAATTAAGAATTCAGGAGCTTTGCTCTCCTCACTTTGGAGGAAACAGAAACACTGGAAATATGAGGTCTCCATACATTGGCCTAACTGCTCTTTCCTGTGTCCATGCAGAAAGCCAGTTTCTTCCATTTTCTATCTGGCACTAGACTAATTACACAGCAGGAGCAGCTATAGAAAGCAACCTAGAAAGAAAGGGAGACAGAAAAGAATTAGGTAGCATTTAAGACCACATTTGGCCCAATGACAAATATTTATCATTACTCACAGAGAAAAAGCAATAGCATGAAAACTTTTTAAGTGATGGATAATAATACTGAGAAAATAGTGTAAAAGACCAAAACCCAATCAAGCCCAAACTTCTGGTAAAACAGCAAGCTCCGGTATGCAGCAAGAAAAGCAATAGATGACAAGCTTGTGTGTCCACAGAACTGTGTATATAATATCCAAACTAATGAACCCCATACAAAGTAGTTCTCACTAACTTGCAACAGAAATGTGAGAGAAGCTGAATTTATTCTTTACACTGCTGGAAAACAGAACAACCAAATATGAAGACAACAAAGCCAGACAATGTTGAGATATTTTCTTAAATAAATCTGAATATTTTTTTCCTCTGGTTTTGTAATAACTTAAGGCCATTAACACAAATCATGAAAATATTTCTTGTACAGTACAGCTAAGAGATCTTTACTTTTCAGGCTCACTTGCTAACAGAACTGTAGTTCTGTTCATGGGTGAACCAAAATGCAATTCTCGTGATTCTGGGAAATGAACTCCATCTCAGTGAGACCCAATACATGGAGGCTTCTTAAATCTATTCAGGAATAGATGAAGCAAGAATAAGAATTTTAAGCGTTCAATCAATCTAGCAGAAGTGATTCATGTTCCAAATTAATCTAAAGATTTAAAATGCTTGGATTCCCTAAATCAGAGCATTTTTTTTTCTTTTTTCTTTTTTTTTCTTGGTGGGAGGGGGAGGAGGCACTATCAGCTTTTTAAAGCTCTCTGTAATAATTATTGGTAAAGAAAGGTTAAAAATAAAGACCATAACCTTTACTTAAAAACACTACAAAGGATACAAGAACCATCCAGGTAAAGTATTTCAAGATGACCACAGCCACTCATGTGTTTGTTTTTGTGGGTTTATTTTGTCAATCCAAAAAGACAGAGATTAAAAAGGATTACAACACGAGTGGCAATACTACACTTAACATCTGTGTTTGAAAAATATTTGTGTGTACACATACAGACATGTATTCTACATATAACTAGGGATGTTTGCTTAACAGATTTCATGCTTTCAGACTCTGCATTTGTAGTGACAACACAATTTGTAGCACAACACGATTTCTGTCTCGGCACACACCCCTCTGCAGATGTTCACTGGTGTTTTGGAGTACCTGAGTTTCTATAAGTGGGATTCAATTTGCCTCAGCCCAGAACATCCATGGTGTGTGCACCTGTGCATGCATGCAGCCATCCTTCACAGAGGAACCTAAATCATCTCACACTCAAGTGACAAACAGGCAGTTTCAGAGTGAGGTTCAGCTCACCCAAAGCAAATATCTGAAGTCAAAAGAAGCCTTCTACCACCACCCTTTTACCCCCCTCTTCCTCTCCACTGCCTACAGATATCTGACTACCTCAGGCATAGTTTAAAATTAAAGCAGACAGACCTTGCCCCAGATGCCCAGCCCGACCTGCTTTACAAACTTGCTGTCAGGAGACATCGAGTTTTCTGAAAAATATGATGCAAAATCAGAAATCCACTGAGATTTCAACTGTCCCCCGAATCTTTAAACAATTTCGAACATACTTATGTAACCTGATCATCCAAAATGTCATCTGTGCACAGAAAACTCTTGAATGTTGTGCACCTAACAAAACCTTCTACAGCAAGATGATGAGCTCTGCATTAGAAGCTCCTTCAGCAAGCATCAAGCTGTGTTTTCCTAGTTTTACTGCATCTTTGCTGTCTAGTTCATTCGAATGTACACCAAAGGGACTTTCTAAGCTTTTTCAGCTACCTGATGAATTGTTATCAACTTCTGCATGAGAATGCCTATTATTATGGAGGAAACACATTACATTAGAGTAATTTCTTAAGAAATGGGAATTGTTCTTGTGTTTAAGTAGTAGCTGTTGTTTTGAACCCTTTAAATCACTGTGTTGAAAAATGGTTTGAATAATTTTGGTTGCTCTGATTTTTAACACCTTCTCTCCTAGCAGCGTGTCTTGCTGAAAGGTTGCTCGTGGAAAGGTTTACTTTCCAGCATGAAAGGTTATCTTTTTCAGAAATTTCAGAGGAAATCCTTCTAATTAATTAGTCAACAGTTCCCGCAGCACTTTATTTAATTATTTTTTTTTAATTAGGTGTTGTGACTTTTTTGGCTTGGTTACGGCTTTTTATTTGTTTTAGAAAGCTCCCAAAGCTCTCTCAGGCAGAAATATTTCTCTGCAAGAGATGCTTTTTGGATGCTTTTGTTACTAAAAAAATTTTTTTGGCTCTCCAGGGGACAATTAAACAATGACAACATTGTTTTCAGCCCAAAGCATAATTCTATTTTTGAAGGTTTCATTTGACTAACATGATACTGACCACAACTTTCCATCTGCAAGGCAATGTAATTCAAGTTCAGCCTCGTGTCAGTGTGCACTGGCTCGACCCAGGTCTCAGGAGGTGCAAAAACTACTTAGCTGGCAATGTGATTAGGTAACCAGCTCTCCTTCAGGCTGACTACATGGATGGATTCAAAGCTGCTTCTCCAACTGGTGATCAGCAAAGGTCTTAACAGGATTTAAGAAGCAAAGGCAGGCCTTGATGAGAAAGGCAAAGGCGACCAATTGCTTATCCTTGAAACGAAAAAAGAAGCCATGAGGAAAAAAGTTGGAGAGCAACTGAGAGCAAAACCCTGAGTCATGACTAATTCCTTCATTTCCAGCTGTCTCCATTACTGATGCTTTGCTCCTTTTACCCATGTGACTCTAAACTTTCTCATTATAGAGGGAGAATTACCCTGCACAAAGCAGAACTATAATCCTCCTTCCTGAGCTCTGAAGGGTTCTGGTCAGACCTTTCCTCTGACAAATGGCAGAAACCATCACAAGAAGCAGCAGACAGCAGGGGACCAAACCTCTGAGTACTGCATTACTGGCAAAAGGCTACTCACTGACTGCGCTCTTTCTACATTTTCCCACCTCATTTTAACTACTTTAGCTATTTTAGGTTCTCTCTTTAGGCCAAGGGTCTACCGTGTGGTCTACCTCACCTTGAGCCCATGGATGTTATGTAATAAAAACAAATAATGAAAAAAACTCTTCACATTCTCTGTTGTATTTAATCATCCATGGGTTTAGATTCACGGTGCTCTATAAATCTGGAACTTGAGAAAAGAAATGAATAAAGACCCTGAAGAGGTGCTGTTATTTGGTTCACTTGTGTGTATTTAGAATACACTTGAAAAAATGAACAGTTAAATTTAACATGAGACATCATGCACTTAATTATCCTTTCTCACATGGTGACTGACATGAAATAAACTCATGTTACTTTATTCAGTTACAAAAAGAATTTAGGGAAGGAATGATTAAAGCAAAGGTGACTTATATAGGTCTGCTTTTAAAGAGTGATTTCCTGGGAAAATGCTCCTCAGTGCTTTTTCCCCCCATCTACAGTCCAGGTACATTTGACTATCCCAGGGAACATTTTAAAAGTTCATGATTTACAGCAGTAATTCATCCAACATCCTTAAATTAATGGCCATTTGTGGGCACAATACGAGGGAGACGCAGTGACCACCACGGAGTCAAAGCGGGGAAAGAGGAAGTTCAATTTTTCTTACAGCTTATATAGATTTCTAGAGAAGAGACCACATTGGAAGACTGAGGTTCAACCTTTTCAATTCCACTGGTCTTAGAAAGTGTCCATCAATTGTCCTTCCTACAGAAAGGAATGTAAACAAGATAAAGAATTCTGAAAACATTGCTTTGTTTACATGAAAGTTCTGACTCCAAAACTAGAAGGCTGGAAAGCAAGGCGACAGCCATTCAGGACAGAGGAAAGAAAATAATACAGAATGAAAACAGAACTCAGTTAAGTACAGAGAAGCCATGCTAAAAGCCATTTGAGGGCTCCTGAATGCATATGGGATCTGTTGAGACAAAAAGCTATTGCTAGGAGTCAGCATTGATTTCCACATTTGTGCTGTACAGACCCAGAGGATTAAGTTAAGCACTGAATTCTGGAGTCAGGAGAGCAGCAGCATCCTGTGAGTGTGACATTTCTGCCTCTGTGGAGGGCTACTACTCACAGGGCTGTAAAAGGCGACTTAACTCCTTTTTTTAATGGAGCAAATATCATCCATGAACTGAGATTATTTTTAATTTTCTGTGTCCAGCACCTCTTTCCCTCTAAAAAGATGTCTTTTGTCCCCTCTCCCTGCTCTCCTCATCCACACAACATTTCTACAGACCTCTGAGTGAAGACAGCTGCAAGGGTATCAGTGCAACAGAGAATCTGCTCGGTACCTGCTCACCAGCAGTGTCTCTTTCAATCTTTCTCTGCCAATAAAGGATTTTAGGGGATTGCAGGAGGTTTACTTTCTGTGCAGGAGGCTAAGTGCTGCACAGTGTAACTATAGTGACAACTATTGTGAAAGCTCTCGATTTTTATTGCCTCGCAACACCCCGTGGAAAAATTTATACAATTAGAGAAACAGAAAATTAAACATCCTAGAGGCCAAAGGAAAATATTGTGGTGATCTGCATCTCCATGCATTGCTTAAACACTTCCTCGTGGTAATTTGCTTCTTTTACTGTATGGTGGTAACATTAAAATAGCATTTAAAAATTTCAACAGTGATTTAAGCCTTCACAATGCCAAAACAGAAGATACACTTGCAATCAGCTCAGAAAACACTGTAGCACATTGCTAAATTTGACAAAGATTCATCACTGGGAAACTGACACTACATAAATGGAGAGAAGAATAAGGTGCACACTTTTTTTCATAGAGAGTAACAAACATTTGCATAGGGATATACTGAATTATTCATCTCTTACAGACAAGACAAAAGACACATCTTTCTAAAGTATTTCTCTATCCAAAGGATATGCATTCTAAAGGATCTTCCCGTGCTCACAGCAGCTGAGAACTGTGTGAAAATGATACTGAGATGCTTTGTCCCAGTCTTAAAGAGTTCTGTGACTTGATAGACAAGTTTGACATTCCAAATCCAACAGAACAGTTTCAAGCTCGCAGCAAAATATGAATATGCTGCAGTCTGAAATTGCCTCAAATATCCTGGAAACTTACCAAATCGCTTACGTCGAGCTTGAAAATGCCACCTCTGAATGTGCTTCTAAGGCCATGATCCACAGTGCTGGAAAATTGATCCTTGCTAATAGCCACCATTTATAGCCTTAACCTTTACTACATTGCTTCACTTCTCTCCAACAGCTTAAACAATATGAATCAAAAATACTTCCAAAGATTTTAACAATTACCACCAGACCAAGAACTAGACCTGCAAAGCCCTTGACCTTGTTGACAAAGTGGGTTTGCATGGCCACAGGAATTGCCAGTTTTGCAGTCAAGGAATGGGACCAAAACAGTTTCCCCCAGCTGTCAGTTCTCATTTCCTGCTCTGCTGTCATGATTTATGTCTCTAGAAAAGCACAATAATTGCAATTACTTTTTTATTTTAATCACCATCAGAAACAAAAATATTTAATAGCAAGGTTTAGGGAAAATACTGAGCTGTTAATATAGCTCTACTGAATCTAATACTCTTGCAGTACACAATGCAATCCAGGCAGCCTGGAAAGGATGAAAATTATGTGTTGCCATGGAAACAGGAAGGCACATGTTTAGGTTGCTCATCCCTGAAGAGATGCCCCACCAGTACCTTTAAAGTCTGCTAATAAAATTTTAATCAATGATTAGAATAAAGTGAATTTCACCTCCTGTTGGACACCAGAATCTTGGTTTACATACTGTCAAGCTCTTTTTATGCTCCCTACATCCAACTATGCCCTACAACATTAAGAATGAATTTATGCACAAACAGAATGTCAGCATGCACTCTTCTAGTTCAGCTATTTAAAATTATTATTCCACACAGCAATAGATATCAGCTTCCCAAATTAAAATCTTGTGCATGTAAGAAAGTGCTTTTTAATTTATTAATCAATATGCCAACCCCTCCCCCCCCTTCAAAAAGCAACCGTAACAACTCAATAAATCAGGTCTCTGATTATTACTGGCTTAAGACCATTGACCAGGGATATGCCCATCAAGAATGTGACAATTAGCCCAGTGCCAGTGTTGTCACTCACCAGACACTCTAAACATCTGCTGTTTCCTAGAAATTATAGCTTCCATCAAACTATGACATACCTGCAGACAGATCTTTCAAAACACTGGGGCTTACGAAGTAAAAATGCATTTCCAGGCAGCCAAACAGAAAACAGGCCAAGTTATTTGCTGGCAAAACTCCACTTATTTCACTATTATCATAGCAGAGCATCTGGCTCCAAAGATGCAGACACTAATTACCTGTACAGTCAACTATGTCAGAACACTTATTTGTTATTATACTGGGAAATCAATAAGCAAGACTTGGTTAACGCCACAACAAATCTATGAAATCATTCTTTATAAATAACTAAGTACAATGTTAAGACTACCAGTACGGTAATAAACAGTTAACAAGCTCTGTATTTTGGACCACAAAACAGCAAAGCAAAGCTGAAAAGACAAGAAATCCATACTGTGAACAAACAGGTGTGTTGTTTTGGGGGATTTTTTTTAGTGCAGTTGTGATTTAACTCAGCAGGCAGCAAAACACCACACAGCCATTCCCTCACTGCCCCCCAGTGGGATGGGAAAGTGCACTGGAAAAAGGTAAAACTCATGGGCTGGGATAAAGACAGCTTGATAGGACAAAATAGGAGGAAAGAATAATAATAACAACAAAAACAAGTGATGCACAGTTCAAGAGTTCACCATCCCACAGCTGATGCTCAGCCAGTCCCCTAAGCAGCAGCAAGACCCCTCCCAAGTTTTTGCTCAGAATGATGCCATATGGTATGGAATATCCTTGTGGCCAGTTTAGGTTGGCTGTCCTGGCCATGTCCCCTCCTAGCTCCTTGTTCCCTCTCTCCCAGCCTACTCAAAACAACAAAATCATCAGTGCGTTATCAACGTTTTTCTCATCCGAAATCCAAACCACAGCACTTCATAAGCTACTAGAAGAAAATTCACTATCCCAGCTGAAACCACTACAAGAGTCATACATTATAAATTATTATCTTAAAATTTTAATTAATTTTCATTCATGTATACAATATTCCTCTGTTTCAGTATTCCTGGTAGAAGGACTCCAGTGGTTCGTTCAGACAAGTCATTCAGGAAGAAAATCAACTCTCAGACCTACCAACCATAAATCTTTACTGCACTGAGATCCTGAATCAGAATATTAGAAGTGCCAATGTCAGAAGAGAGATGAGTGACAGCAGGAACAATATGTCCTTTAAAGAGGCCAGACTTATCTGGTTTCAGCTTCAGAGATATCGAATAGGGGTGATTTTCCACACTCTGCTCACAGAACACACCAGCACTTTCAAGAATATGGCAATCTCTCTATCCTGTTATATTCAAGATTGAAGTTTTCTAAAAAACCCCTGACACTAATCTCCTGATCAACTGTACAAGATTTTTAAAGAGTTGGTTATTTTTAAATCGAACTTGAAATACACTGATTTCCTCCAACAACACTCCCATTTCCTTTTCCTGGCTTTGCGATTAACATGAAGACATAATAACTGCAGGCACAGCCCTCCCCCAAACCAGGATCCCACTGTGTAAGCATTACGCAGTAGCTATATTTTTTCTTCCCCTAAGGTATCCACTGTGATATTTTAAAAGATTTATTTGCTTACAGCTAAACAGATGATATTTACTCACATTACAAAACTCCTGTCATACAACTCCAGCATTATTTAACCACCTTCTCTTAGGAGACAACCAAGGACAGCAGGTCAGGACAGTCACACGCTGTCTGGAAAGGCTCACACAAAGTACCCACACACTGTCCCCTCTCCCCCCATGCAAAAATAACCTGAACAAAATCATTATCCAGTTTCATCAGCAGTGCAATATACAACCAAATTCCTGAGTATTTTGCTAAATAAGTGTGTTCATTTACCCCTTCAGCAATAAAACCCAGGATCTCAGCAGTACAGCAGTTCCCCTTGGCTCAGAAGGTCAATATGACAGTGCTTTATTCCTGTTACTTTTTAAGGGTTTAGCTGCTGCCAGGGAATCTCCACTGGCTACCAAACTATTTCCAAATGTCCTTCCACCCAGGCATCTGTCTCTCCAAAATTCTGGAGGCAAACAGCTTACAGGAAAGTGAGAATGACATAGTGACTTTGGAGTACAGTGCCCCCAGCCTCCCTTCCTCACAAAGGTTCCTTTTAGTCATGACATTTTAGCTAATTCAAATCACTTTTATTGCCTAAAAGCCAGTGTGGCCTCACTACTCTCCTCTATTCCATGTCTGCAAACCCAACTTACGTTTTACGTTCAGAACTTTCATGGATCCCAGGCAAGAACAGCTTCAGGACATGGAATAATTTAGTCTGGACCTCTGGAGATCATCTGCTTAACCTCTCTGCTTTGAGTGTCTACTACTACAACTACTCCCATGCCTTGACATTTCTGCACTGATATCTTACACTTTGCAGCAGGCACAGTACCCAGAGAGACTGCTGGATGTAGCCGGGTACTCTGAGGCAGCTTAAGCCTTGCTCATCTCAACCAGATTTCCCATTTTTCCAAACTTGTAGGATCTATGCTTTTCCTCCACTCCCATTTCTCTCCAGACAACAATCCTCATTCTTTGCTGAGAAACTCAGTGTCACTTGCCAAAAAATCCTATGCACTAGCCAGCACCAAAACAATGTAATTTTCAAAAAGGGTTGGATTTTCAGGTCTTTTTTTCTTTACTTTAAAAAGCATACGTGAAGCTACTTTCTGCAGATGGAGTAAAACGTACCATGTGAATGAGATAGATTGGCTCTCTCACTGGACACGGAAGGGTTGCTATGATTCAGACATTATGCTTTAATATTTAAATTTCCACAAGCTGCAGATATGCTGATAGAAGAACAAACGTCAGAAGGCTGACGTTTCTGAGATCCATCTCAGAAAAGGGTCGACAACACACTCTGAAATAAGGTTCTGTTTCTGTCTATTGGAACTTGACAGATTTCAGTCACTTGAGTAAGAAAAGAATACCAAAGAGGAATCCAACATTACAGAGCAGCTTTCTAACTCTCATTTCCTTTGTCCTTACTGGAAGATGTAAGAAATAGCAAACTGCTTTATTTATATACATTGGGCCCCTTGGTCATCATTTTTATTTCCACAGTCCTCTTTTCACACAGATCCACATTTATTTACTGCTTGAAAATTGCAATAGTACCGTACCACTTGACTCCACACAGCAAAATTTACTCTGCAGTGTTATTTTTGCCTTCTCTACAATTTGGCAGACCTATCAAACTGGGAGATTTCACAAGCTCCCTATAGCTCAGGGCATCAGAACCACAAGGCCTCAATGTGTTTGAGTTTGGTTTGGGAATGGTTATTTTTCCTTTCTTTCTTGATGACAGGACCCTCTATGCTGACTCCAGCCTTAAATACTGCATCCTGAGCAGTGTGACAGCTGGGGAAAACAAGATCTACAGTGTCAGCCACTTACATGTGTTCTCACGTAGTCACCATCTGTTTGGTAGTCCCAGAAGTCAGCGGCTCGTATCACAAAAAGCACTGTCATATTAAACACCCTGCTGACACAGAGACCACGGAGTGAGGGACTGGGCCTTGCTGGCTGCTGAGCCATCAGGTTATGGCCTCAAAATGTACCAGCACAGAACCTCTAAATGATAGTCCTTCAAGGTCTTCTCCTCCTCTTCCTTCTCCCAGCTACAGGCTTTGCACTGATGAAACTGCTGCAGCTCACATGGTCTAAGTTTGCTAAATAATTGCAATTTTACAAACTCGCAAATCTGCAAATGTCTCTTATTGCATGTGTTTGCAAGATATTTTGAGAGGATGAAAAAAAACACTGAAACAAAGGTCACAGTCCTTGTCAAAATAAGCCATTTGTCCTTCATTCAGTGAAGTGCCTAATGGTTAAGTGAGCTAAACAGGACTAGGGAACCCTTTTGAAAGGCTGAAAGGATTGTCTCCTGGGCTCCTACAGAGGAATGATCCAAAACTCTGCCATATGGTAGGATGCAGTTTGCTTTCCACAGCTTAACTGGCCTAAGCACATGTGAGTGGGGAAGCTCTGGCCTTGGTATCTCATCCATTTCCAAGGTCTTAAACAACATGCTGAGCCCTTCATGACCATACTGCTTAAGCTCTGATACCGACAGGAAAAAATTCTTCATGTCCAACCTATCACTACATGATCATAATGTGTAGTCCCAGTGAAGGACTTGAGACCATGACCTGAAAAATACAGCAACAAAAATTTCTGTAATCTTCAACAGGAAAAGGAATAAGCTCAAAAGGGACAACCTGCTCACTCCTACATATAAACACACATATACAAAATATGTAAATATAGGTTTAAATCAAAATATGGGCATATCAAACCATTACTCTTTGGTATAACATCTTATTTGCCTTAAAAGAAACCAGAAATTCTTCAAATCTGTGTTATTTGTGAGATTTTAGGCTTAATCTTATTGTGTCAATTTGTTTCCCAGGAACAAGAGATCCTGACAACCTCTAGCTTCATGCCTGGGTTGATCTTGCCAGCAGAGATGATGATGATGTAGCATTTGCATTCGGTAATTCCCTTCAGCAGATAAGTAGATTTCTGTTTTTACAGAAATGCAACGATTATTTTTATGCTGTTATACATACGCATTTTTTTTCTAAGGCTGGTTCTGAAACACTTAAATCTGCCCATAAACATTAGAATGAAAATTTTTCTAGGCACGTGGTTCCTTTTCTAGCGAATACTATTTGAAAGCTGAATTGTGAAGTCCCCTTCTCCCTTTCCAGCCTCATAAAGAGACCATGGCAGAGGACTTTGCTCATGGAGGTATCATGGAGGTATCACTGAATGTAATTGTTTCAGTAACAAGAAGCTTGTTTCCCAAAAAAAAGTAGCCCAGCAACAGAAGTGTCGGCATGGAGACACAAGCAGAGAATCCTGGAAAAGCCTCTGAGATTGTTCTGCCAAGTTACACATTTGATCACTGAGCTCTCAGCTCCCAAGATGATCATGACAGCAAACACTGCAAGCAGACCCAATCACATCAGAACAGTACTACCAGTATTTCTCTTTTGGTAGCACCAAAAGGGCCCCTGATGGGAATACCAGACACTGTCTCTCCCCATGTTCTCAACACCCTGTTATTCAGTACATTGAATAATGATGGCAAAGCTGAAAATTAGTGGTTGGGAATCCACCTCCTTGTTAATACAGCAAGAAAGCCACAGCACTTCACACTGACACAAGGGCTGGATTGCCAAGGGGCTCAGGCCAGGTGGAGCCCACCAGAGGAACTGGGTCATGTTTCTCCAGAAGGCAACCCTTTGACACAAGATCTGTCGCTGCCTGGAGCACTGGCCTGCCCTCCACACATTGCTGCATTCCCCAAAGGTAAATCCAGCCTTGTTCTTGGAACTGCTTTCTGGGCTACACAAAAACGCCATCAGAGACTGCCAGACCCAAAGGAGATGAGGCCACCCAAGGGTAGGCACACGGCCAGGGACACTGCAGGATTAGGGGCAGAGCAGCAACACACTCAGACCTCCCTGGCTGGAGACACACACAGGACTGGCTGTGAGCAAGAAGCAGTTTAACAATCAGCTCCCAGCAGCAGCAGGAGATGAGCAGCCTTCCTTCACACCGCAGGGGACCAGAGATAATTCAGAAAACGGAGACAGATTCGATTTAATACAGCAAATTAAAGGGAAACCAAGAGAAAAAATTGGGTCAATCTGGTATGCACATGGCATTCTCATTGATAAAACAAGTAGACAACAAGATTTTTACAGAGGTCTCCAGAAATGAGCAGCACCCAGAAGCTCAGCAGATGGCCTTGAAAAAAGGGCCTGTTCACTTCGGAGTCCCAGTGGGAGCTGAGCCCTTTCTGGAACAGTCTCTAGATATCAAGCAACCACCAGCAAAGGAGGTGAATTTGCTTTCATTGCATTTCCTCAGGTTCATTCCAAGTTTTCCCTGCTCATTTGTGTATTTCCAATTAAAATACCATTCTTATTTTCCTAACTGGTTCCCCACTTAGCAGCAGGGGAGGAAAAGCACAAAAACAAAAGCTCTCAGTAATACAGCCTCAGAAATGCACCCAAATGTGCAGCTCCAGGGCTCTGGCACAGCAGCCCTGAAGGAGCTGCTGCTTCCCCTGACGTTCCAAGGACGGGGGGTACATCAGGCTGTGCATTTGTATTCCCTGCCACCACCTCAGCCTGGCCCTTCTCCTCGCTCCCCCAAGCACAGACATCATCTCATCATCCCAGAGATGACCTGTGAGCAAACTGCATTGCAGCCTGCACTGCCTGGGCACGGAGCCCAAGGTGAGGGAAACAACACCGAGCAAAGCTACCCCAACACCAGGCATGTTCAGCTCTTGACATGCTGTCGAGACACACACTCTGCTGCTTCAAGGAGCCAGCAGCAGATGTGCAATGCTGCTGCAACCCCTTGTCTCTGCTGTGTGTGTAAAGCCGGAGTGCAGGATCATTTTTACTTCAAAAAAAATTATAAAGGAAGAGAAACAGATGTATTGGTAGCAAAGTACTTTCCTGTGCCTACTGCAAATCCGGTATCTCCCACTGACCACAAATACAGAAAGTATCTGGGAGAGAGAAGATAAGTCTTTGCTAACAGTCTAATTTTCATTTGGAAGTGAAGGGAGCACTGGTTGAGGAAAAAGGCGGAGGAGATAAAAATCAGAGATGGTGAAAGCACATTCATAAAGGGCATGAGGAAAAGGGGGGAGGAAATCAATCACAAGAACAGACAAGATCAAAAGGCAGCACACCAGTAACAGCAGTATTTCCTTGGGAAAAAAAGCTGCAGGATGAAGAGGCAGCACAGCACCATGCTGTGAGGAGCGCTGCTCTCCTCACCCACTGCATAGCGAGAGTTGGTCTTTCTCCATAGCAACAAGATACTTAAAAGCCAATCTGGAGACTGAAGACCAGCTCAAAAACAAAACACAACATGTATCAATTTATTATCTCTATTTTAAGCCTCAGCTGGGAAGTACACAGGATAGCATTTGTTTAGCCCGAGGAAGCATCTTCATGGAAAGCTCTCTCCTCCCTTTATACCTCCCTGCCTGAGAAGCAGCCCTCAGTGTGAAGCAAACTGTGGCACTTTACACGTCCCCTGCTCTTAGCTAATGCCAAAGACATCAGCACAAACACAGCCCGAGGTGCTTGGAGCTGAAGCCCCCTCCATTGCTGTCTTTGCAGGGACTGCAGGCAGGCATCCATACCTCCAAACTCTTCTTACAGGACTCTGGGAGTGGGGGGTAAAGGAGGAGGAGTTGCAGCCTTTTGCTGCAAAAAAACCCAACCAAAAAAACAAATCAAACAAAAAAACCCCAACAACAGAAAACCCTAGTAAACATAATAAAAAATAAACAAAACTCCCCAACTTGTTATTTAGTAGTTATCAGCTCAAAGTCACTGATTGCAAGGGCTCAGGATATGCTCCAATCTTGTCCTTGAAGTCTGCCTATACCTGCTTGGAGACAGCTCAAGCACCTGAATGACTTCAATAAAGCCATTATGCTGACTGCACTGGCAGGGCTCTGGTAGCATCACAGGCCTCACCTCCTCCTAAAAAGAACTGATGGAGCCTGCACAGCCCATTCTAGAATGCATCAGGCATCTAAGAAGCCCATCAAGTTTTAGGTGAATGGACCACCAGAAAAAGCTGCAGAGCAGCTGGGGTTTCAGTCCTGGCCTTGCTTTAGCTTAGCTGCTGGGATGAGCTTCCCCTACTCCCTTCCTGCAAAGAATGAGCATCCAGCAGCATCAGGGTGATCCTGAGGAACCACAGCTGAACACCAACACAGAACAGCACTCTGTGCTCAGCCAGGAGTGCTTCAAGAGCAGCTGGGCACACAGGGGTAGGGCAAACAAGGCCACTGGTGCAGCCACTGTCCCTCGGGGCACGATGCCATTGCAGAGGACAGGGCAGTGCAGACAGGTAAAGTGTTTACACAGCACCTAAAGAGGGAGGCTTTTGCCCAGTGGAAAAACAAGAACATGCTGAGGGTTTGGAAAAGCAAGCTAAGAGTCTTAACTGGCACTGAATAATGGAGAGCTGGTGGGATTTGGGCATGAGGTGGCAAACAGGGCAAATACAGAAAGTTGTTATGTACAAGCATGCCAAAAATATGGCCCAGTGTGCCAATTTTGTTTGTTCTAAAGTTTCCTTCACTGTAAAACTTCACTGTTTGAAGGACCACAGAACATTCAGGAGAAAAGTCTAGTTTTAGATTATCCAAAGATGTAGTTCCAGTGTCTGCCATGAAAGCCATCATTTGAATTTCATATTAGTATTAAACATAGCTCAAGTTTAGATTCACCCATGAGTCATAAGTTAAAAAAAAAACAAACCAAAAGCACTGTACTCAGCAACTTTGCCTTGGCTCAGCACTATTATCTTACAGACTTCATCTGTACATCTGCTAAATCAAGAACTCCAGAAAAAAATCCAATCCACATACACTAAACATCCATCTGTCTAACCATTTCTCCTACAGCTAATGTATATTTTGGATCTAAAATACAGAAACTTTCAATTGCCCAATCCTTAAGTGCTATATTTATTATGGGTCTTGATTTTTCATTTCCTCATGCAATATTTTATTGAAGAATAAAATATTAATTTTCAAGCCACTGAGTCAATTTACTGTTACTTTTGAAAAAAATTATTTTACTATAAAATATTTCTAAAAGAGCTGCATGGGAAGGATAAGAGTAATAGTCATCTGCATAGATTATGAAGTATAAGGAAAAGCATGAATCAGCTTGTCCTCATAAAAACACATTTGCTAACCAAAGTCTGTTTCCTACACAATTAGTTACAAGTGCAGAAATATTTCTTTTAATAAGTTGTTTCAAAGGTTGCCAGGAACAAATCTCTGTGGAATGCATACAAAGCTGTTCTGCTTTTTCCTGTGTAGGTTACCTCACTGAACTCAAAATGGAGGTATCCAAAGAGCTTTTTAGGAGCTTAGGAAGCAACACAGCTAAAATATATGAAATGTATGGTACTTTTTCTTCCCCCCCCCCCCATTACCAGAGTAGAAAATAACAATATTTATGATTCTTTAGCTCAGAGCTCACAGCAGCTCCAGAAAAACACTGCTTCCCATGCAGCCAAATTTTCCCCCAGCTATGGCTTCAGCCTTAGCCAGCCCCATGTCTCTCCCACCAGCAAGGCAGGTTGGAGGATGGCACTGTGACCAGACATGGTATTTTACAGTGTGCCCTCTCAAAGCTCACTCCTGCATCAATTTCCAGTACAGAACAAAAAAATCACAAGACACAGGCTGTAAATCACAAGGGCTTAGTTGTTCCATCTTAGGAAATTAATTATCCTGATGATGTTATCTTAATTAAATGGTAGCTAATCTAAGTTTATATTTAAGCCTGAAATGTGAATATATTTTAAAAACTCTTGATGATAGCAAATCTGAAGAGACAGAGGAAGGAAAGGAAAAATACCAGAGAAAGTAGGGTTGGTTGAATTGGGCAAGCAACCATATTTCTAAATACAGACAATAATAGCTGAAACATAGTGTTTCCTCCTTTAGGAAATCACATTTCTAGGAGGAAAATGTGAGAGTCACCAAGCAAAAGTTTAAAGCAGATACACAAAATAAAAATGATAAAATTGACAGTCCAAGAAAAAAACCCCAATATCTGAAATCTTTGAAGAGTCCTGCTGTGTCAATAGTTATTTACACTTTTCTAGGTCACTGAAAATGGTTGTGGTCTTGTAAAATTTTTACAGCCATCTAGCAAGGTGCCATGTATACGAGCCAGCAGCTGCTTGAGAGATCATGGGTAATGACAACCTTTACAAAGAAGGAAGAAAAAAAAATGGCTAGACATTTGACAATTGTTTCTTTTTCTTCAAGGGCAAGGGAAATTTAACATGGCCAGCAGGGAAAAAGTGAAAACCAGGAATTATAGCTGTAACTGAACAGAGGAGACTACTAAAGGCTGACCCCAACATCACAGCATCTGAACAGCAAGAGACACTAGGTGTCCTAATCCTTCAATTCATACTCCATCACCATTCCCATTTGTTTCCTACCCAAATCCCCTGAAGTTGAGAAATCTTTTGTCCTTTATACCTGAAGGATTTAGCTACAGCAATTACCCTCAAATATTATCATAGGGAAAGGTAAAACAATCATCTCTCCCTTTTCCAGGCTGATTTCTACCCAAACACGTACATTTTGCAACCAACAGGCTTAACTTTCTCTTGACTCTTACAGGGAGATGGGCTGCTCACAGCCTCCTTTCCTTCTGAGCAGAGCTGGAGGACCTCACACCCCCACACACCTATCAGCAATCTGCAGTGAGTTTTACAAGGTCACATCCTGCATCACTCTAAATTGAATTCCAGCCTTCCAATCAGAGAAGCAAAACCTATAACCTTTGAAAGCAATTAAATGTACTGCCCTTGCTAACTCTGGTGATTTCTCCAATACTTGAATCTTAAGAATTTAGCAATTACTTTTGCTGGCCTTTGTTCTGCCATGAGGTTGAGACAGTGAGTTTCACTCTGAATGTGTGTCAGAATCAGTTATCGAAAAAGAAGTCCCTTTTAAAGATAGATTGAATAAAAACAGTTGTGCTCCTGCTTTTCCCTTTTGGCAATACAGAAAAACATTTACAAAATTAAGATCTGGTTTCTGTGACCTCCACACTTGTTGATCCTTTTGTCAATCTTGTTTCCAAGCTTCCTTATTCCCATTTTAGACAGATCTGAGTTTGCCTTTGGATATTAAGGAGTTTAAGGGAAGTATTTCCTTACATACTACATACAAGGGTGATATCCAAGTGGAAAATTTGATCCTTGAATCTAGACAAAAAATAATTCTACAATACTCTGCAACACCTTACCAATACACATCACCATAGTGAAGCCCACAGATGGGACAAGATAACAAGGGACATATTTTTGCCTGGGTACAAACTGTTTTAAATCTGAGCTAGGAAAAGTTAGACTTTACACTGAAGTACCCAATGTGCATTTAACTTTTATACAAGTACTGGAACTAAAGCTGGCAACCAAGGGTTTGCAAAAACAAGTATTCCAAAATGAAAACCAGAAAAGGGTTTTCATTTTGGAAAATCATGACCTCTCTTTATGGCCATGTAAGACATTACCTTAGTGTTAAATTACATTAGTCATGAAGTTAAGTGGAACAATAAAGAAGAAAAGCTGTTGTCCTCCAGGTGTATCATATCAGTAAGCAAGCCACACTGGGAGTGCAAAACATACAATTAATAAAACAGAAGAACAAATCTCTTTATCTTCACTAGTATCTTTGAAAACAAAAATACCATAACTAAACAGAGGAAAGGGAATTAAGAATACAGGATGCTACAAATGCTTAATAAATAAGTCCATCTCTGTGAGGAAGTGATGGAGAGGTAAGATTGTGGTAACCCACACCTGTACATGAAAGCAGTACACAAACAAATGCCTGATTTGAGTTCAGGATTAGATGCAGCCAGAGGTAAATGAGCATTTAAAAGAGTAATAAGTTATTCCTGGTGAGACTCAATAAAGCATTAACAGCTTTAGGACAGGTCCCTCCTGCCCTCTGAAACCAGGTATCTTCATTGCCTATTACTAACTCTTATAGCCAAAACCCGAGGGATTCACAGACCAATTAGTCACTTCCGGGAAAAATGACCTGATGAAAGAACAAAGATAGCCAAAAGCAGCTTGTAAACAGGGAGGTCCTTGCAATGTTAGTGTTATTATTCTTTTTCTTGTTATTCTCATCAAGTCAAAGACACGATCTCCAATTAAGAAGACTTCTTTGGTTTTGGGGATACAGCAACATGGAATCAGCTAATTACTTGAGATCTGTGAAAATCTTGGAGGTTCCCCTAGAAGCTTGCACCGGCTTCTCGGACCATTAACTTGCTGGATGAACTCAACTGAAGCTGTACAAGAAAATGCAGCACAAGAGAGAAAAGGCAAGTCCCAATCAAATGGTGATGATCAATATGCTGTGTCTACTAACCTCCCAAGAGGGAGATGAGTGGAAGACTAGGAAATGCTGCTAAGTGTCAGACACAGCTAAAATATTTAGGTTCACATAAAGAAAATCAGTAGCAAGACTGAGTGCAATTACAGAGCAGACACTCACTGTTAATGCCCTGCAAGCATTAACTTGGGATATTTCATTATTACCATTGTGTGCTGTCTCTCAGACACTGAGCTTTTGTCAATACAAGGACATGCTGCTTATTCTAGCTGACTTGGAGGCAATTCTCATCTCCCCCTCCTTTCCCCTCCATACACTTGCTGGACAGAGTGAAAGGCAACACTGAGTTAAACCTTCATCGTTTTTGTTGACAGGGCTCTTCATGAAAATTGCATGGAACCCATAACACAGGCATTGGAGCTGTGCTGCAGCTCCAGTTTAAAAGCTAAAAGCATGGGAGAGGACAAAGCTGTGACTGTTACACATGGAAACACAATAATGAATATCTGAAGTCCAAAATGAGCATAGAGTGAATGGCCTTCCACACCAGGGACACACCATTACTTGGCCTACTTAAAGTTCACAAATAAATTTCTCTACAGATTTCAAGCCTGTCTCTAGAGATGCAAAAAAGAGCCCACAAGTGGTCACCACAAGGAGACAATTTAATAGTGTAATCTCATTTTTCATGGTGTATTTTGTTCCTGTCACCCTACAATTTTAACAACTAAAAATCTAAGGTCATTTTAGGTAACAGTCTGGGCTCCTCCTTGTTCTTCCTCTCTTTGGTCCTCTTATCACTCTGCCTAAGTTCCCATGACGAAGCTCTGCCTTGAGCTTTGGGAACACAAGATCAGAGCTGTCACCATTCTGGACTCACCACTGAGCACCACTGGCTGCAATCCAGCCCTCCTGGAGCAGGCAGCATGTGGCTTGTTGTGTTCCAACCTGCCTAGGAAGAGCAAGATCAGTGTCTGCAGTTTTCCTGGAGAGAAATCCACTAACAGCAGCACTAAACTATCAAAACACACAGCTTTGCCCAGGAACTTCAACAAAGGAAAGGAAAAGGGAGCAGAAATAGGAGTGTTTTCAAAAATGTATCATTTACAACATGGAGCAGGGGATTATTGAGATTTTCCTTCTTAGTTTTAAAATAAAGGTTAACAGCTTATTTTGGAGTGTAATCAGAGACATCTTAGCAGAAATGCCAATTACAAAAAACAACAAACAAAACATGATAAATCTGACTTACCTCCCACAAAACAAAGAAAACTGTCATTAAGTTACCCCTCTAAGCACAGGAATTGAAGTCAAGCCTAGTCTCTCTCCCTTCTTCACACAGGATTAGGTGATAAGTTATCCAGAAACAATCCAAAAGAGCTCCAAAACTATTCCCTACATGGCAGATATTTTTGAAAGCTCCATTCTGTCACTGATTTTGGCAGTTGTGAAGATAATCTGTCCCATTTTTCCATATCATTTTTCCTTACAGTACTCTGACTTTGAGGGGGTGCAGCTCTCCTAACATCATAACAAATCTTGGAAGTTAAGGCATTATGCCAAGGCCTACATTTTTACCATTCCTACAGATTTCCCAGTATGATGATATTAAGAAAAGAAGGTTCATAAGCAGTCCAAAATTACAGACAGCTTCCAACTGAATAAATATTAAAAAAAGAACTGACATCAGAAGTTACTCAACCGGAGGGAATTGTATGTAGTGACATGCTGCAGTTGCAGTGAAGAGGAGGAAGCAACTGAACTTCTGCTATCCTTGGTGCTGACTCACCACATTCTGGCTCCAGGATATGACATCCCTAAAGATGCCCAAGTTTCTAGAGCTGTCCCTAATGCAGTCAAGTATCTCACTGCACAAATACATCGCCTAGAACTGAGACAAAAATCTGAGTTCTCAAGTCCTTAAGATTGTGTCTGATATCCTGCAGGGTGTTAAGACTGCTATTTGCAGAAGAGTGGAAAATAACAGACATTAAACAGGGCTTTTTGTTGTTAAGGGCCAGCTCTGGTTGTGTCAAGACTGAGCTACAGAATATGATGAATTTTTCGAACTTCCTCATCTTCTGTTTTCCCTGGACTGAAAGCCATGTTGTCTTGCTAATATCCTTCTCCTTCACCCCAAACCAGCAATTAAACACTTCTCAGCAAACAAACAGAGGCCTGGGCAACAGGGGCAGCAGTTGGGAACAGGAGGGACATGTGCCCCTTGCTGCTATGTTCCAGCTTTGCTCCAAACCAGAGGCATCAAGGAGTGACAGGCACCTTGTGTTGCAAGCAAGAGCTCAGCTCAGGTTATACAGAGACAATACAGTCAGGAACAGCAGAGAGAGAATTAATCTTTAGTGAAGCCAAATGAATACAAAGGAGAAAAAAAACCCAAACAAAAACACAACCCCATATCCTAGAGCTCACAAATTTGAGCTTTCTTTATGTGTGTGTACACATCTGTGTTTGTAAGTTATATGCACACACAGAGATATATTCACAAACAGGATAAATATGTTCTCCAAAAGAAGATTTGACATTTCCAGCCTTAATCCTGTCACCCAGAACAGACCAATTTGCGTGATCTTCAAGGCCAGCTGCTGGGTTCATCTGCTGAAACTAACTTTACATGGTACGTTTATTTGCTGGGAGGACAATACTGTTTTGACTCAAACTTACCCTGATTAGCCCTATGCCAGTGAGAAGCACTGCTGTGTTTGTTCAAATTACTTTGTGTCCTAAATTACGGAGAGAAGGTCACTTAACAAACCCAGGAGCAGGAGGAAGCTCTGGACAAAAATAGGATGGCACTATCAAAGTATTTATCAGCCAGGTTCACATCAGTTTCATCCTTAATGTTTCTGCTATATTTTGCTATCTAAGTACATGGCTACCAAAGTAAAGCTTACTTAATCCACCTAAAAAAAATTATAAATACTACTAATCATCAGATGACTTTAGAAACAAAGCAATATACAAATCTCACCCTTTCCACTACAGAGTTTATTCTTATGCATAATAAACTATTCAGACATCATATATACCCCAATAATCACATTTTACTAGAGAGCTCTCTCTACCATCAGTCTCCACAGAGTGATTGACAAAGAAGCATGGGCTATTATTCCCATTTTGGACAGCAGGTGTAAATTAGTTTGACATTACAGATATGTATCAGTATTGTAAAAGTAGAGAAAAAATAAACTGTGTAAGAGATCAATAATTACAGCTTGCTGCTATTGAATGGGACCAAGCCAGATAGCAGGAAAAATGCCTCCTACCCAGGCTCCTGCTTATCACATCCATATGTTTACAGGAGGGTTAGAGTTACCTCATTCACCTTCTTTCCTCATAAGACCTTTTTTTTTTTTGTATTACATAGTCAGAGACAATTTTCACAGAAAACACATGAAGTAATATTGGGAGTGTCAGAGCCCACAGGCAAGAACAGATTTGTCAAAATATCACAGTAGCCTTTTCCACAAAGCTGACTTGGGGATTCATCCACCCCATCTGCTACGCAATTACAGGATGAGGGGTCAGCATTGAGCCAAAACTGAGGGGGAGAGACAGGATGACAAAGTCCTCACTCTCTAGTCTTTAACAGCTCTGCCTTCTACTTGCAGACACAAAACCTGAATGTGGGGGCTAAGAAAGAAAAGGAAGAATATGAGGATTTCCCTACCTTTTTTATTATTATTTTTCTCACTTTAAGGAGAATACTTGAGACTGAAATGAATTCCTAATAGCTACATCCAATCCCACTGCCCTTATGGACCCAGGGCCCTTCCAGAGACTGCTGCCCTCTGGCTGGAAGGGCCAGCAAGGCCACTGAGGTTCTGCTGAGCTGCCTTCCTGGAGATGCACCATTCCCTGGAACAGCATCCTTAGCTGCAGACAGTGGTGGCATTATATGCTTCCTGAAATGCTTCCTCTCCATGCAGCTAAAAGCCTTAAGATCCTTGAGGAGAGCAGTGTTTCAAGACCATACTGTTAGCAAGCTGTCCAGGAAATGAGTCCTTCCTATTAAAAAAAAAAAAGCAGTGTTCAAACTACAAGCCAAGACATTCAGGATCTCTCCCTAAATCCTCTGATTTCTTACAAATGTTACCTATCCCTACCTCCCACTGAGCTGCATACCCAGAGCTCTCATTCTACAAAAGTAGTCACAATGGTGTTTGAATACTGAGTGCTTTATGGACATCAGAAATGTTTCAGAAACAAGTGTCTGTCTCATTCTTCACCATCTAATTAAAAAAAGAGGTTCCATACGACTGTTTTGAAAATCATAACACGGAACAAAGCATGTATTGCAGTAAGAGGAAATCTTTTGGTGTTCAAGCAATGAGCACAAAACCTAAGGTATTGCAGCCTAAGGGAATTTTTCTGCAGTTTGTAAAACCTTAGTATGAAAAATACCGATGGAAAAAGGGAGAGCTGAGCCTCCCTAACATTTTCATGTATTTAATTTTGGATGATAAGAACATCCCTAGGAAAAGCTCATTCAGTAATGAAATCTGAAATGAAAAATGACCACCTAGAAGTAAAAGTAGTCATACACAATTAATGAATTCATTCAGCCAGCCAATAAATCAAACAGCAAACCAGACTCTCTTAATCATGAAGAGAAACATTTTTCAGTGCTTCCTATACTGTACTTTGCTCAAGGCCTACATTACCAATTGGTTGTTTCTTTAATTCTTAACCATTTACAATATAATGTTATTTTAAATTTAAGTGTCATCCAAGAACACTGTGTCAGAACATATTATTCTTTCCATGTTTCTAAACCTCAAAGAAATTAATATCAGAAAATTTACTTTATAGGTTGAAAATGCCTGTGAGTACTCACCAAGTTATTAGTGCATAGATAACTATAACTTTCCAAAAAGGGCCCTAGCTCTTCCCATTTTGGGTGAAACTTTGTACAAACAGATATTAGACATGCAGAAAGTTATCACTGCCTGAAGCTTTTACACTCCATCAGGGACTCAAGGGGTTTACCCTTGGGATACAGACAAAAATAACTTCTTAAAGTTTTGTCACATATTTTGAAAATTTCCACTTACTATTCAATTTTCTGTGCAACAATGGACTAAATTAAACAGTAACTCAGGAAAAGTTCTAAGTAAGAGACTATTGAGAAAAGAAAGCGCAGCTTCACTGAAGCCTGAAAAACTGAGTCAAACTTCTTTGCCTTTCAGTTACACGCCTTTTTTCCCCAAAGCTCATCTACTAAATCCCAACAGTTTTCTCATCTCCCTCCAGTTTTCCCCAAAAATTTAGGAACAACCAGATCATGCTTCTATTGAACTTTGCAAATGTATGTTTGAATGCAGGAGCTACATGTGCTCTTCACAGAAACACATCATCAAATTTACATGAAAGAGGCAAAAGCCAAAACTGTTCTCCTACTAGGACTGGATTCTCTGCAAGCTCCAAAGGATCATACTCAAAACTTTTGAAATCTAAAAGGACAAAGCTGCCTGACAGTCCCTGGTGTTCTCACTTCTACCACACTCCTTCATGCTGAAATCATGTTTATCAGTTTGCTTTTTTCCCTTTGGATACAACTTCGGCACACCTGCGACCTAAACTAGCACCAACTGAGCACAAAGGACTGTGCTGATTCTCCAGGCTTTTTCCAACAGCAGGGTCTAGCTTGTGCCAATTTCTACTGCCAGCTTGGTACTGACAGGCCACACAAATTCCTCTCTTCCAGATTTCCACTTTCCCAAGGAGGGCAGTGAAGACAGCCCCAACAAGGTGACTCATCAGTAAAACTCTGCCTCCAATTACAATTATTGCAGCTATGATTCCTGAGTGAGCTTATTAATCGAAGTCTGCACAGTAGAGACCTTTAATTTTACAGAAATCCTTTCAAGTCACCTCCAAACCTGGCAATGAAACCAATTTTTCTCCTCCCAAATAGTTTTAGCAGTAGCCAAGATCTGCCCTGTGTACAAGAAAATGCATGTGTACTCTCAGTTGTAACTGATACACCATTTCTCAGCCAAATTTTCACAAGGTGCACACAGACTACTGTGACCAGTACTTTAGCCCAAACTCACCCAAACATTGATCAGAACTGCATGACAGCACTTACAAATCCAAGCAGGAACACAGACTCTAATTCAAACTTCTCCTGGGAGGATGGTGAACAGCAGCTTGGAGCACTGTGCCTGGCCACTGCTCGCTCTGCCTGGCCCTGCAGACCAGCACAGCAATAGGCAGGAGAGCAGGAAGGGTCCACTAAAGGACACAACACTGCTTTTGCACAAAAAAAAAAAAAAAAATAAAGCCCTAACATCCTCAATTCATCTGGCCCTGTACCAGAACAGTAGAAATTAAAGTGATGAAATATGATGAAATAGAACTAGGGGCCCAGGCAAGGACAGAAACCTCCAACAATGATAATTTTATTAAACACTATGTTAAGCAAGTCAGAAAGCTTGCTGCACCGCTGGAGCCTGCCCTGTATATTCTGAATTTCTTAGCTTAGACACAGCAAAAAAACAAGTTCTAAGGGTCCTCTCAGGACACTTGACTTTGCTGGGAGGACATAGTCTGCTGCCCTTTGCAGCTCACCTGTTTCTTACACAGGCTGCCTCCTTCAGGCAATACACCAAGGAGTGACAGGCAACACCAGAAACGCTTCTTTGCAGGCATTGCTTTGCCCTGAGAGGAGTCAGAGCCTAAAGGAAGAACAGAGCTACATTTTGTACCTTCCAGCTAGCATGTTAATTTTGCAGGTCCTGTCACGCTACTAACAACGCTCAGAATCCATTGCTCATGCCACCCTGTGGGGCTGTGCATCCTCTCTCTTCTGACAATCCATCCCCTCTGGCCATACCACAGTGGGGAGGGATAGGTCATGGGCATCCCAGTACACACAGACAGCCCCTACACACAAGAGCTGAAAAAACAGCAAATATGGGAGAAATATAGGGACGAATTTATCCATGATTTGACATAAAACTCATTCCTGGCATTACTGTTGAACTACTAGTGGGTAACACAGGCAGATTTCCATTCCAGTCAGTTCTCTTCATTGCTCAAATGTGTGTGCAAGCATATAAAGCAAGAGGAAAAAAAGGCTGTTGAAGTAGGAGGTGGCTATGGACATACCTAGTGTGAAAATCCTGTGTTTTCCACCTCTGAACTACAAACACATTCTTCAAGTAAACTTTGGAGCTTGTTCTGGGAAGTGTCTGAGCTGAAAGGCCTGGGATTTTCAGAGTGATAACAAATGTCTTTTTTCGCTCCTAGGTTTTTGGCTGGAAATACATCTAGACTACAGAGAGCCAGGATTTTCCTTTTGCTCAGCACGCAGTCAGACCAAACCACATGGCTCCTCTTGCACTTCTCCAGGCCAAGGCCAGTCCAGAAATTACCCACAGAACCATTCCTTTGAAAGATTAGATTAAAAGCTCGGAGATGATGAATATATACCCTTTCCCTTGAAGCCCTGACGTATCATCATCTTCATTTTTCAGATGAAAAGGGGAGAGACACATGATGGAGGTCATTTACCTCATGTCAGCTAAAACAGAGACAGCAGCAGGAGCAGGATCTACTTCTCCCATATCTGAGCCTACAGGTTATCCAAGTGTTGACTGGAAAATCTGAATAGACACACAGCATTGTCACAGAGTCACTGGTGACTTTCTCACCAGACCTTCCACGGTCACACTGTCAGATACTGCAGCTCATGCCCCCACAACAAGCACAAAATAAATCCTGGAGCAAGGCACTGTAAAACCCTGCACACAAACAGATCTGTGATACCCACACCAAACAATTTCACAGGAGAGAAAGAGAGCCATCTTCCTAGCTCTGTGTTTTGGCACAAAGTGGTTTTTCATTCAGTCATGCTGAGAAAAAACAAGGAAATACAGAAAAGCAAGGGTTTTCAAATATCAATTAAAATAAATTAGTTTGTAATGGAGAGAAAAAGTCTCCTTTAAATATGAAACCATCAATAAATGCTACTAGCAAAAGGATAGTCCCAGTTAACTTTTGACTGCAAGTTTTCTACTTTATGGTATATAAGGAACAGAGCATAGCACACAAGATATGGGACGGGCCAGTAATCTATAGGGTGGGTGAAGATGGGGAGAGTGGACTGCAGTGTTCCAAACTCCTAAGAAGAAAAACTGAGTATTTGTGGATTTCTCTCCTTGCATGCCTAATAAATGAGCTTCTGGCTCATCTGAGTGACCCACAAATGTGCAGTGAACAGGCTGTGAATTGCCATGAAATTCCAGTTTATATTCTATGATATTGTCAAGCTATCTTTTGCAAAAACAGGCTAACAAGAAAAAAACTCACAAAAACATCACCCTTTTCTTTAGAAAGGAAAGTGCAGGGCATTATATTCAAACTAAAAGATGGCCCTTAGAAGCACTTTAGACTGCACTGATGATGGAATATAAACAAAAGCCCCCTCAAGTTTCTTAGAGTGTTGCTGAAAATAACTCCACTGTATTGATCCCACTGGAAGTCCTTTTGTAGTTTTCCCATGGCTCTTTCTTGGTTATCTGAGGTGTGCAGTGCTTATTTGCAATATAGAAACAGACCTTTGGTACAGAAAAATACAGAAGCTAGAAATTCAAATTACTTACCAGTTTAAGGGGTTTTTTATATTAGAGAATGATTCATAACTAACTTGCAAACTTAAAAAATGAAAAGGGTCAAGGACAGTCAGAGTTTACAGTTTTTAAGCCAGTGATCAGTGTTGAGCTTACTTTCCTTATAAATATGATATCAAAGTGATATTATTCAAGGACTTTTAAGCACTTTAAAAAACTCTGCTAGATGATATTTCATCATGATCCTAACTAGACCATGAAAATTAAATGTATTTTGCTAGAAGGGATATAAAATAAGGGGAAGTTTAAGGACATCTCTCCCCCATGCCATACACCCATATCTGTGCTTCACAGTGCACTGCAGGGCAGGAATGGACATCAGCACAGGCATGTAATTCACACAACATTAAGCAGCCCCAGGGAGAGATCTGCTTAGTTCCAAAGCAGAAGAACTGGACATCCCAGTCCCTCTCACCAGGGCTCATTAGGGCTCATTAACTCCTGGAGATAGCTCCAGCAACAGCCTGAGACATAGTGTGACACACTGATACCAATGCAGCTACAGCCAGGAGTGGACTTGCTTCCTGCTAAACATTCTTTTTCCAGGGTAAAAAAAAAAGCTCTAGGGCCAAAGTTGCTGGTTTTCTGCTGTTTATATGGCATGAAGAGACACAACTCCATGACTATAGCTTCTGGGGACTTTGCCACACTGGCAATGAACAGCAAGGATTACAAAGGCATAAACTGGCAACAGGCATTTTCCAGGTTTGCTCTGAAACAGAATTTCAAGGAGACCAAAGAAGTGCAGAAATGCAAAAGTCAAGTAGCATAATACTTAAAAGAGACTTGGACTGCTCTGTGTCATAAGAATGGGCTGAACAGATCCTTTTAAAGCTTCCTGCAAGAGCCCAGAGTTTCAAAGGGACAGGATAAAGCCATGTTTCATCTTTGCCATCCTGAGAGGAAGGAGTTAACACTCATCTGCATAAATCACTGAGAAAGCAAACTGGAAACAGAAGCAAGCTAAAAAAGCACATAAGAACAGCTAGTAGAGAGGAAGGGAAAAAACTGCAAGAACAACTTGTCACATGGACAACGCTGCAAAATAAGATCTCCAGCAGTGCTAAGACCAGCTTTGAGCAATGGCTTCAAGACACCCTGCTCCCTAGTTTGCTTTGCCTTCCATGATTCCCAAGCAAAGTAGTTACTTACACTCCTTCACTAAAATAAAACTTAGCACTCTCCTATGATTGCTTCACAATAATAAAAGAACTCTTTAACACTAATCACGTGACAGCACTGGCTCCATCACAGAGCTTCAACAATGGAGAACAAAAACATGCCCCACAAGTGGAAGGGAAGACTGTTCATTTATCAGTCTGCACTACCACATCCCCTGACCTATTTTATTACTAAAAATAGTCCCTCTTAGGTCACTGCTGCAAATTGAATTCTGCTGCTTCATTGCCCACTGCAATCTCACAGAATGCATGCTGCCTACACACCAAACACTAAGTAGGTTAACTTATTCACTGCCAGGGTTGCAGCCAGTCTTCTCATGTGGATAAAAAGACACAGACAATTTTGCTTAAATGAGTGAAATGTTCCTTGCACTGCAGTTAAAAGTCCAAACTCAGTTATTTATATTGCATCATGAATATAAATGCCTGGCTTCCAATTGGCCTGCACTTACAATATGTTTTTCAACATTATTCTTGCAAGATATGTTCTCAAAGGATTTAATGTTCCAGGTGATACAACAGCAGCTGTAAGGACCTCTCTATTGACAGAGCAGCCAAGCCTTTCTTGTTTAGCCCCCTAACTAGGGTAAGTCTGGGAAAGCAAGAGACAAGAGGGAATCAGTCAAAATGTTCCAAGTTTAAAAGCCAGGACCTTCTTTCAAAAGATCCTGCATTTGTAGTTCCCAATCCGAAGCATCTCGTGATTATGATACCATGAAGAGAGCTGGCAAATTTAGACCTAACAGCCACAGACCACTTAAAAGAGAGAGGAAGAGGAAGGCATGAACTTGACAGAGCAAGAACTAATTAGAGGATCGCAAATAGGAGACTGATATAGGTATTATCAACCACTTCATGCTTGATAGTGAACAAACAAAGAATATGCTCTGTTCTTGCTGTTTTATTTGAGCTAGACAGAATAAGACTAGCTTATTTCCCTGGGCTAATACTGCATCTTCATTTCATTACTTCAACAGCTTCCCAATCTTAAACAATCACACCCAAAAATCAAGCAAAGATCAAAGACAACTGACTTTTTGTCATCTTTCTGCTTAAATCACTGCAAATTCTGCTGGGAATTTTTTAGCACGGAGCAGATGCACACAGAGCTGAAGCATTCAAATGATTCATGGGCTCATTAACCTAACTTTATTGTTATTTAGTTATGAAACCAAGTTTCTCACTTCCTGCCATTCTAAGAATAACATCTGCCAAATCTGGGCTTTCTTGACAGAGGGAAAATCCAATGTCTTCAGGGGACAAACCAGCCTCAGCTCTGGCTGAGTTTCAGCTGGTGTCATTTACAGGGATGCTGGAGGCACTGCAGGTCACAAGTTCTGTGAGAAGTCCATGGCCTCACCAGCTGAGAAAGATGAGTTCAAATACATCACCACAAGGGGAACCACACAGTTCCTTATCAAGGATATATGAAACGTGGTCACAGAAGGAAGGGAGAACTGGCCCTGCCAGCCAAGGTGCAGTTAGTTTCCTATTCATTGAAAAGGCATGAAATACAAATTGCAAACAGCCTGGGTCTGCATTTCTGACCATCCTGAGCTCCAGATTTGCCATATCTTGCTAGGGGATTGACTGGGGATTTTAAACAAAACAAAACCACCAAGTAGATACCATTTTCTTATTTCTAGCCAGTAGGTCAAGGTAAAGTTGATCTGTTGACATATATTTTTCACGTATATATTTGAAAGGTTTTTCAGCTACATATTTCAAAGGTATATTACCCACTTCAGTCACAGGGCACAAGTGACACACTGGAGATGCCTGGCATATGTGGACAGTTGGTTTTAAATGAACATGTTATTTTCTGAAAGACCTGTTAGTCGCCTGAATGCAAGAGAGGTGGGTATTAAGTTCCTTACAGAATGAGGACATGGAGCCCTCTTTACTTTTTACAAGATTAAGCATGTCCCACAATTTTAAACTGCATAACTAATGAGTCCTCTCAACAGGATGTCCTTTTAGACCTTAGTTTCTCCAAGATGCTATAGCATTAACTGCCTTTTTATTTCTTTGGAGATCAAAAAAGTATTATGCTGGAACACTTTAATGCAGTGACTGCACTTCAAAGACACATTACTTCACTCTCTTTTTTAACTCTCCCAGCAAAGCTTCTGCTGAATAAAACCTCCCTCTATTAGAAACCCTATTTATATGTGCATGTCTATACCTATTCTTAGAAAGATATGATCAAAAAAAGTCCAAGGTCATAAGACAGACTATTCAATAGTTCAGATAACTAACAGGAATGTCAGCTAAGTTAGGATCCGCAAGACAACTAACAACAATACTCAAGCAAAGATGCTCAACACAAGCGAAGATAAATTACTTGCATCACTTTTCCATGATCACAGCACATGAAACCAACAGACCATAAGTTTTTTAACTACCTAATTAACACTATGACTAGAAGTGGAAGTATCTGAACTCTCTTGACTGTTTTTTTATAGTTAACGTCACATTTTACAAGTCAAAACTAAGACTAAGTTTGCAAACCAAAAAAGGAAAAAAAAACAGAACTATATTTATGAAGCTCTAAAGTTGTCCAAGACCTAGATAAACTGTTCTTTACGGCTCACTAAGAAAATCTATGCACCTTTCAAAGTGCCTGGATCCACTAACATGGATTTAAAAGGTCTGTGAAAACACACATGCAGCACTGCTACTGAATTTTTGGCAAAAGAGCAGGTAACATGTAATGCATTTTGGGCCAAATGCCAAAGACAAAATGAAACTAAACAAACTGTTTCAAAATATATTTCAGTCCCAAAACAGAGAATTTACCATTTCAAACTTGAACCAGTTCATAATTTAGGCTCGGTTCTTTACATCACTATCTTCGAACTATGGAGAGCTCTAAAATAAAGTCTTTTGTGTTTCAGCATCTAGGAAAATTGAGAACTGTTACCAACCATGTATTAAACCCACACCACCCAGAGGTACTAAATGCACTGCCATATCTTAACTTCTGTCACAGTAGACAATAAATTACACAAATATTAGCACAAAGACAAAGGAGGCACTTTGAGGCCTGAACAAGGTTAGGTGAAGTGACATGTCAGCAAATAATGTTTACGTTCACACAGCTGTGCTTTCCATGGCTGGCCACTTCTGCCAGTGGTGGGCACCAAAGTCACCTGTCTGAATGCCCATGTCAAGCAAGGTACAGGTCACTGTGGCACTTGTGTGTTCTGCAGTTTGATCTCAAGCTCAGAGTTGTGATGCTAGTTTTGAGACAGGGGCCAAAGGCTGGGAAGAGCACAAGTTGCTCCTCATGGCCAAAAAGCCACACTACCTACCTCCTCCTCTAGGAAAGAAAAATCCTGGAGGCTGAGGACCTGCTGGAACACACACTGCTGAGAATACACAGGAGAGTGGCGAGGCTGTCAGCTCATATTCACACTTAATGAAAACAATGATCAGCTGCCACTTCACACTCCATTTTGAACATCTGCAAACACATGCTAAATCAGCAGGATACCTCCCTTCTGCTGCCACTGCTTTGCCTCATGCTCTCCCTGTCTCTTTTTCCAGAAGCATTGCTTCAGTGAAGAGACCCCTTGGAAGCCCCCACGTTTCCTGACACCTCTGAGAGCATTTGGAAGGCGGACGTGTGATACAGGGGCCAAGTCTTCAGCTGCAAATCTGCCTCATCTGCCTCAGTCTCCAGCAGCTGCAAAATTAAAAATAGCTGCCACAGGCAAACCACGACTGAAGATGAGAACGTTTGTTCCTTTATTTCAGGCTGATAATAGTGTCACTGTTGACATGTTTGGGCTCTGAAAGGAGCGCTAATAAGGAAATGGACAAAATTATAAAGGCAGAATAAGGAACATTCTAAAATAGAAATGGGAAAATTACCCTCCTTTTAAATTTACATGGAAAATTTGACTAGCCACGACAAAATTATATGCTTATCTGGCTCTTTAGGATGAATTTCTTGCTAACTACAAGCAGAGCAATTATTTAAAGCAGCATTCTCAGCTCTTAAAATTTATTCTCACCCTGACCAAATGCGACAATTTTATCAGGTATCAAAATTATATGCTCCTCCTCACCACTTGAGAAAAAACATGGTCAATAAGGAATGGAACCTTATTATTGCAGAATTTACTCTCCAGTTTTTGGTCACTTCCCAGAAAACCCCAATATTTACAGGATACTTTAAGTTCACAGCAAAGGAGCCTTCTGCAAAAATAAGAAATTACATTTCATCTAGTGCAGCAGCAGTATTACCTGTGTGCGTATATTACCTATACCATGTGTATTTTTGTTTGAATTGTTTACAAAACCACTAATATGTCATTCCAATTTTGTGAGCCAAATGAGGGGCGGGGAGTGTGCACAAAGACCGCTGTGGAATCCACTTGCTTCATTCACAGAACAGCAGTAGTTGCTACACAACTAAATGTTGCAAGGGAGCTATTTGGGAAAGAGGAGGTATTATTTTCATTAGGTGAATCCTTGTGCATTAGTCACATATTTGTCAGATTTCCTCCATCACTAATTAGCCATGTAGTCAAACCTTGGGTAACCCAAGGTCAGTCCTGCCTCTTGGGGCTGCAAGCCAGGTTTCTTAAAAACTCAGCATAGTAAAGAGCCACCAGCACCACAGAAATCTCCAAATCATTTCTGAGCTACAGCTTCCACCACTGTGCCACAGGGAACAGCTACTTCTGAAAGGGCCAGGTTCACTGAAAGGCTACCTGACATCCAGGAGCAGGAAAACTGCCAGCTTTCAGTTATCTCCATCCAACCATGAAAGGCATCTCTGGAGGCCTTCAGATAAACATCACATGCAAAATCAGATGCTGCTAAGCAGAAAAGCATCAGACACAGTTTAATTTGATCTAAACACTCACAGATACATTTAATGATGTAATGAGGCATTGCACCATGGCAGTGGCCACTGACAATGTGCCCTTTCAAATGGGATCCCTGTCTGGCCTGCAAAGAGCCCAAACACAGATGCAGCTGTGGACTGTGGGAGGGAAATTCTCCCACTAGGCAGTGACGGCAGCCCTCAGGATGCAAAGGTCTGCACTCAGGCTCAAATTTAAATTTAAACTGAAAGCGTAAATACAAAGCCTAAGTATGAAACTACCTTCTTTTTCTGGACATTGCTACATCCCAGGATAACCCCAGAACTGGCACTTGGACTACTTACATGATTAAATAAAAACTTGCCACTGAATCCTTTTTTCAGTCACTTCTGAGACAATGTTCCTTTTAGGTCTATCATTGTACACTTAAACTGCATTAGGAGAGCATATATATTTCTAAAACAGGTTAGAAAAAAGCAAGATCATCATGGAAACATAGTACTCTGTATTTAGAGTTCAAAGAGAGCCTTGGTTTAAGACAAGAAGACCTTTAAGATACTAGACTTTTGGTATAATCTCTGTTCACTCCTTTGTTAATTATATTTGGGTACAACTGCCCCCGAAGCAAGAAGCTATGTAGGAATGAATTCTAAGAGCTTTAGGGAGAATAACCAAGATTTGCACACACTTCTTACCCATGTCCTCACTTATGATGTTCCTCATTCTTGGAATTATAAAATGCACACTGCCAACCTGGCTATTTGTACACAAAGTACCTGACTCTTGGAAATTACATATCCACTTCTCTACCCTGAATAAAGTGTTTTCAACTATCACATTTACACAAAGTTTTCACATGTTTAGACACAAAGCCAGTACATTTCCCTCTTCTTGGTCATTCTTTAAGATGCCTGTTTCAACCTGCTGTGATAAAGATAAAAGGCACAGCAAATCTGGCAGAAGCATTCTCAGAGGAGAAATGTCTTTCTTGTTCATGAGGAAGCTGAAGCACTTCCTGTGTTTTTGACAAATCTTTTTTCCCCTTCTGTTTGTTGCAGCTGTTGTGAACCAAGCCACTGAGGAAGGCAGAGGCTCTGCGCATGCTGGAGCCTTTCACTTATTTACAGACCACTGCTCCTTTTGTGCAATGCAGCTTGCAGTGCTCTGAGGGAACATTCACTGCTCTGAATTATTACAGACTCCATCCTCTTTCTGTTGAGCACTGACTTGCACAAGGCAGAGTTGTTCCAGTTTGATTACCATGAAGAGCAGCAGGACCAATGCATGACAGGAAAGCCAGGAGTACCCTTACCAAACCAGTGCTTTACCAAAACCACAGCACGGCAAAGTGCCAGTCTAAGATGGAAGAGAAAGCACAAATCCTGAAGAGAAAGAGATGCTGAGCTTTAAGAAGGTATCCAGTCAATATTACTATAAAACTAAAGCAGCTTTGGGACAACACAAGTAAGGATACTGAGAACAAGACACCAAATTCACAAGGGTCAGACTAGATGAGTAATAAAGGAATGCCTGATTACAACTACCCTCACAAAAAATATTAGATTGTAACTACTTAACATTCAGATCAAAGGCTCAGCTGTGTGTTTGCTGAAATTATTAATTGGGCCATCTTATACCCTCTGAAAAGGCATTTATCAGAATCTCAGATTGTTCCTTGTGCCCTGCAGAGAAATCTGTTCCCCCTCTATTCAGGAGTGATCCATCTTACTGCAACTCATCTGTCACTGAATGGTTTCACACAAACAGCTGTATCAACTTCCCTGTCACTTCTCTGCCACTTGACCTGTCCAAAACACACAGAATAATGCACCTGAAGTTTTTAACAGTGAATCACACTGACAAAACTTGGAGGACCCTCAAATTCAGCTACACTCAACACTTTACTTCCATAAGCAGGATGGATAAGTAGTGTAGATATTACAGAACAGGAAGGCTGAAGTTACTTAGTTCCCTTAGAACCCCACATTAAAAATGGCCTTGAGAATCTCTCTTACTTTGAGCATGCCTCAGATCCTTTAGAAAAAAATAAAAGGGAGCGAGACAACTAAAAACTGTTTTATCCCCTTTTTAAAATGGCTACAAATTGGGGAAATCTCAGAAACAGAGGCAGAAATACTTAAAAATACTTTCTATTATATTCTAGACTAGCAGCCTAGCCTTCTAGGGAAAGGGGATTTAACATAATTTTAATGTAACCAATAATATTTAAAATTATTGTAGTACGGAAAGGAAAAAAAAAAAGCTAACTTACTGCACTGTAGTCCTGAAACATGAAGAGACAACTTTTAGATCTCATTCCTGTACATGTATTTTTACATCTTTGAGATTTATCAATCCGTATATAAATGGTCCACAAACCAGGGTCAATACATCATATGTACGCACAAACTTAGCCAGTTGCTTCCTCTAAGGGTTGAAGTATTAAATGCCTGTGTCTGCCTGGTTCTAACATGAGAATTTACAACTCTAGAAGGAAGGGGCTGCAATCTGGATGGAAAGTAGGAAGCAATTGAGGAGTGCTACTATATAATCATTCTGCACCACCAGAACATGCAAACAGTAAAACTTTGAAAAGGCATCTCAAAGACAGTGATCAGTCTGATATACCACAGTGAGCCTGATTATCACCCACTGTGATGAAATTCAGCCTGCCTTAAGAACTCAAGACATTGGGTGCCCAAAAGACATGTATGTACAAATAAATGACTGATCTTAAAATTACTCTAAAAATCTTGGCTGAAATCGCCCAAATTCCACACAAGTGTCACGTATCTCATTTACCAGGGAAGTGTGCACCAGAAACAATCCAGAGCAGTAAGATGACACAGGTTCACTAGCTCTGAAAGAGATCAGTATTAAACTAATATATACATTTATAAATGGATGGAAGCTAACTAGATTAAAAGTCAGTGAAGTTCATTTTCAGGGAAACTTACTCATCACAGTTCCATGGGGGCTTTTGGGATATTGTGCTTGCTAGTTCAGCCTAACAGCAGAACTCCAGCTCTTCCAAGCCATGGAACAGCTTTTTAAAAACATAAATAATTTTTTTAAATGCCAAGAGAGATGGATCATTGCAATACAAACTTAACTTTCCTGCCGTATACTTAAATTATTATATGGTTTTTCATATCCTTCAGCATTGTTTCTCTATACTTAGGGATAGAGAATGTACCTATTAGATCGGCCTCAAGTAGAGCAGGGAAAATGTAATTAGATGGAAGCAACTTCTGCTTAACATTTGTTTGCTTAAATTAAAGGAATAAAACTATTTTTTTTAACTTCTGTGGCTCAAAATGCCTTTCTTTGTCATGTAAGGAATACCAAACAGAGGTGTTATAGAAGGCATTTATTCACCAAGTTACAGCTTTGCAGTACTGCAGTACCATCAACATTTTACTGCCTTGGCCAGGGGTTTAACAACTTAAAACATGGTTCAAGTCTCACTTCAAGTTTTATTCTTCTAGCCAACACTAATGCAACTAGCAGTCTATTTTACAGTGCTGTATAACAGACCAGAAATCAGCTATTCACAGGACAAAATACTTGATTTGTGCCTTTGTGGAACCAGCACAGTCAGGCCCCTGGATAAAGCAGAGAAGCTGGACTTCAGACAAGTTGAATCTACACAGTTCTCACCTATATAATCTCTTTCTTACCTGTCCTAACTTTTGCAAGGGGATCACAAAATTATGACTTAGAATTTTTGCTTAGGTTTTAGGGTTGATGAGAGAAGCACATATCCTAAGAGTTTACACTGAACAGTAAAGCATGCTTGCAGACAGCCAAGGAATGAGGATTTAGACCCTGTAAACAGAGGAAATGAAAACCATCTAAATCATGGTCACATGGACCCCAACAAATGTGTGATGAGGGTAATCTGGAGTGCCCAAAGCAGCAGAGACTGAGGCATGGTGACTCAAGCAGAACCTCAGTTTTAGTTCCCCTGGATATTCAGCAATGTGAGCTGTGAAGCCTGAAGGTTCAGCACCTCCAGCAGACAAAGTCCAAAGATTTCTCCTGCCCTTACCTCAAATAGTCAAGCAAATACCAGCTATAAAGAAAGCATAAGCACATTCACTACCATTATTTTGTAGGTAACTGCACATCAAGCCAAACTATCAAAAACAGTCCTGGAGTTCTCTAATCCTTAACTCTCTCAGGCAGAGATCACCAGCTGCAGACATAAGGGTGAAACTTGGCACGTTCCTTTCCAGCCAAGACAATAACCAAGTTTGAGCTCCAGCCCTGGGGACTTAAATGAATGCACAAAGTCCCCATAATAATACAAGTTTATGGTTCTTAAGGCTTTAACTGCTCACATTGAATTTGCAAGTCAACATCAGGCAAAAGCAACCACAAAACCTTTGCAGAGGGCAACAATCCTCAAAGTTAGTAAGCATTAGCTTCACAAAAGTGTAACAAGACTAATAACTGAGAAATACAGAAATATCTGAAGCAGGATATTTCAAAATGAGATACATTTCGTACTTCAGAAGACTCAGAGCATCCATTACAATTATGATACTTCACTGGTAGCCACCCTAAATTACCCCAAGAGGAAAAAATAATCAACCCCACTCTCATTCAATTTCTGGCATTTAATTCACTTGCTGGGAACCTCTTTGCTTAACAGGTATTTATGCTATTTTCCTTGCAAAGCACGTTACCATGGAGCACTGATCACAAGCAGAAGTAAGTGATTCTGCCTTTTTGAACTGTACAGTCTTCACTTGAGGGACTCTACCTTACTACCTGTCAGCCTTAACCTTTTGCTAAGTACACAGGGCAAAACTAGAGTGAGTTGTGGTTATATTTGTTTTGATTTTACTGAATGGTCTCATCCAAAAGCTACTCTTAGGAGTCTTCCCCATTTTTCACTGGCACTTTGCTTTGACAGAATGGAGTTTCCTTCCCTCAGAGTGAGAAGGTGGCAGATGGGAGAAGGAGGAGGATCCAAGCAGACAGAGAAGTATTGCACAAGACACATGCTGAACTTGTCAACAGAACAAGATTTCTTTACTACAGTGCTTAAAAAAATTAAAGTGCCTGCTTCTTTACTCAAAAAATCTACAGAGCTATACAGTAACATTCAGGGTGGGTTTTTTTTTTTTATTTTTTTATTTCAGGGTACCCAGAATTTACCTAGGATGAATCTTGCCTTGCAGTTAACTTGATCAACAGTGTAGTAGCGACCCTGAAGGAATCTGAGTGACATCTGAGTGACAGCAAAACATCATGCTACTCCTGCTATAAAAGGCAGGCAACACAAGGTTTGGATGTAAGCAGAATACATTTGGATTCCTGCCTCCTTTCATTGGTAGGTGGCAAGAGGAGTCTCAGGGCCAGGAAAAAAACCTTAAAAACAGGGGGTGTGGTCTCAGAACAGCAAGAATACCAAATCCTGATACCTTTAACATTTTTTCTCTTTTGGGCCTACAGAAAAAAGTTCATGTGAGCTTTAAGGTTATGGCTGGCCAGATGCACCAGAAAAAGCAGCACAGACCAACTTGCTCATGTCTCCTGTCTGGCACAGGGAGAGCGCAGCTGGCTGCTTCCTGCCTGGCATTTCTCTATGGGAGAAGAACAGAACTGCACTGCTGGGGCTAAAGGAAGACTCCAGCTTAAATAAATGTACCTAAAAGCTGCCTCCAGTATGAAACTTTTCAACATGCATCAAGAAGCCCCATAATTAAGGAAAGTAAAATCATGTTCAGTAACCACAAATCAGATGATGAGTCCAACAACTCACAGTAGAGCACAGACACTGGTGACAATTTTCCCCTCCTCTGTACAGAAGTAACACAAATAAAGTAAATACTTTCCTTGCTTAAGCAAATATCTGCTTCTCTGAAAGGGCCAGGATCATCCATGCTCTGGGTCTGCATCACAGAGAATCAATGAGTGCTAGAAATTTGTCATACATCACACATTATCCTGCATGCTCAATGTGAAGCACACATTAACTCACATGCAACTGGTATTTCTGAAGTAATCCCTTTTGTAGGCCTCAGTAATAGAACTTCCCTTGAAGTAAAGGTCACAGATTTGATGTACTATCAGCAGGGAACAGTAACAAATTATGAGTTATTCCTATCAAAACTAGGGAACAATTTATTTTACAGGAGTTGCAAGCAAGCATTTATTAAATCAATATCACAAAAAATACACATCTTGAAAAATGTAACAGCTACCAAGATTCTGTTAATAGAACAAAATTCAGCAGCCTACACTGGAAAAAAGTTCTTACCCCTTGAGCATACATACATATTTCACCACTACCACATCACACACCAAGTGTCCCATGACATGTCCCATGTCACAGAAGCACAAAGTGTTGCAGAGATTTTTTTGCGATAGACCTTTAAGACCGTGAAATGTTCATACCTAAAAAAAAAGTACAAGAAAAAGCGCATGGGAGGAAACAGTTCAGGAGGAAAAAAATAGGAAAAAAGCAAACTATCTTTCAAGGCAAGGAGCTTCCTACTCAGAATTATATGATTTGTGTTGCTTGTCATCCTGCCCATTTTCTGAGATCTCTCAACTCAGCAAGATAGCAGCTGGTGTCACTGAAAACCAAAGGCATAGGGAAGCCAAACTCCAGTTTAATATGAGACATTCACAGCAAAGCAGCTGCTTACTTGTTCAATCTCTTGGCAACTCAGATTTATCACCAAGGTCATGGCAGATTAACTGTTTTTTTAAATTAACTTTAAAATGCTTAAAGGAGCAGAAGGGGAGATTATTGATGTATCCTGATAAAATAATTTTCCCATGTTTGACTGAATTGTTGTTCTGAGCATCATCCACAAGGAAAAAACAAGAAAACTCATCAAATACAGAAGGATCCTTTCTACTCAAAAGTCTTAACTGACAGAAATTCTTTCCTTTTGCAAAAAATGGAAACTGAAATCTTTTAGCCACGTACATCCTTCACTCATCAGAAAAGTACTGTGTCTGGCGTTACAGAACGTGTCACATGCAGTGGCACTCTGAGGCATTCAAAACAGCCTGATTCTCTTTCAGAAGGTGAATAACAGGAGATCTGTGAACAGCTTATAGGGTTTTGAGTCACTAGCACTGCAGGTCACATAACATCCCAACTGAGAATGTGCCATGTGTTTGCTAAATTCCCCAGAGGAACAGGGGAACCTGGAAAGGCCAAAGGGGGGGACATAAAGGACACTGGAGGTCATTCTCACAGCTGTGAAAAGCACTGGGAATTTCATTGTGGTACAGCATCCCCCTGAGCTGCCTGAAAGTATTTCAGAAAAAGGCGTACAAAAGAGCAGATATGGTGGTCAGGTTCCCTGAGCGTAACCTCACACTCACTGAACAACTCACATAAAAAACAAATAAAAGTGAATATGATCCGTGAACAAGAGCAGAGTTAAAACTGGATTTCATTATGGGCTCGTTTGGAAGCTTCACCTCTTCCACCTACTGCCTTGGGCAGGTACTCCCCACCTTAATCACTTCCCAGTAATCTAGTCATTTGTTCCAATACAGGGCTGCAGAGCAGGCATATCCTAAGAAGCTAAATCTGAACAAAGGAAGATAGAGCCTATAACATGAATTCCTGGCGTCATGTGAAGATTCTCCTAGACAACATTTAATTTAGCAAATCAGGGCTAGAATAAATACAAAGTTTATACTGGGTTCAAAACATCCTATCTTCTCAAAGCAATTATTCCATTAGATTTGTAGAGGGGAGGAGAATGTATGCCAGAACTAATCTAGGGAAAATGTAACTATCTCATCTGAAAAATCTGCCAGGAAGGCCTCAGCATACTGTTCTTTTAAATCATTATAGTTCATGTGTGTTATTGCTGCTGGTGGTTGGGTTCCTTTGGTTTTGAGAACACTGACAGATGTGCTGCCATGCTAGCAAGTTCAGGGCTATCAAATACTCAGGAAATAGAGGCATTTTGCTCCTTAAAGACTGATGGGCACCAAGACCTGCATATGTGGCAGTAGTCTCTCACTTCATTCAGCTTCCTGCTAACCACAGTTATGTTTGAAGTCTCACCATAAACAAATATAACATGCTTGACATGTGTCCTGTGTGGTTTACTTGTTCACCAGGAATACATCAACCCTTCTCACTGCTCCATGAAAAATATTAAATGTTCTATGCCAAATACCTCCTAAAATCCTGTTCATACAGCTTTCAGTCTTTCACACTTTCTCACAGTTCAAACAAGCTCAACAATCTAAGAATAAAATGATGTGAAGACATTTCTCAGAAATAATAAAAGTCCCAGTTTAGCCTGGTTGCTCCTCAGAGACTCTGAAAAAAGCACAAGAAAAAGCACAACAGTGAAATGAGTCTCAAAAGCATTTTTAATTTTAATTACTTTGTTACCTGCGTTCTATAAAGAATCACTTGAGTAAAACAAATTCAAAAAGCAAGGACAAGTGAAGGGTATTTTTTATAAATATGCCAACTTTTAATCTCTTCTAATCTCTTTTCATTTGACTTTTTTCCCCTAATATTTTTCTTAAACACTTATCTCTCTAAAGCCAATGATTTTTAGTAAAATTCTTTTTACCCTGAAAGCTTCCAAGCTTGAACAGCTGCTTCTTTGTTATTAGTAGTAAAATAATCTTGCCTGCCAGCTAATACCTCAAGATTTTCTCCACTGCAATTTCAACTACCTTCAGATTCCAAGTCCTAAATCCTGATGTGGGAAAAGAGGATCTGCTCTTATGGAAAGGTATAGAAACAATTCCTCACCCCACTTTAGTTTACAAAAGCTTCAGGAAGGCTGCTTTAATGTGTGCATTCAGTCCTGTGCAGTTACAGCCAAACAGAGCAGTGGTGGCCCAAAAGTTCCACCACCAGCCTGGCAGTATTTCCCACAGATCCTCACAACATCATCTCTCAGGCTTGTGTCACTGTCACCACCCCTGCCTTCAGCTTTGCTTCCTGAAGGATTTTTGTGACCTTCATAACTGAAAGAGAACAGCAGAGCCATATGACCAAAACATGCCGTAAAATCCAAAAACTGGGCAGCAAAGATGGCTTTTAAATGTGCACTCGTGAAAAAAACCCAACTCACAGTCAAGCCAATCTCTGAAAATCCCTACTTCAATCTTTTTATTATGCAGAAAGCTACTGAGAGTATTTAAGATGGTGTTAGCAAAACACACACACATAAAAAATATCAAAAGGAAAAAGCTTCAGAGATTATTCACTCAGAGCATGTAACAAACTAAGTTGGTCACAAATATTTACCCATGCGCTGAGAGAAAAATTTCTTAGTGCTCCATAAAGGATCTGGATAGTGACTACACACAGACAGGGGGGTGTCAACCCAAGGTTCTGTAGCAAGACATTCCCTCCTGGAGAGCCACAAATCTCACAGCAGGGTCAGGGCACTCCTCACACCAGCTTTCTAAATATAAACCACCTTGCCCTCCTGCCAGCCAGCCATTAAGCTGCAAAATTTCTCCTCAGTGATACACTTAGAAGGTAAAGTGTTGAGGCTGCTGCATGTACAGAACCCAGAATTACCAGCACAGCTCATTGCAGAGCTGCTCAGCAGAAGGGCACCGAAGCCTTAATTTGCTGCCCTTCCAAGTGCTTTGAGCTGCTTTGCTGGCTTGTGCTTTACTTGGGTGAGCATCTCTCCCACATGCTCTAAATGACTCCCTGAAGCCAGATATTTGTCCTTCCTTTCATTTTATAGCCACCAAATGCTTAATCTCTTTTGGGTGACCAAGGCTGCCTATTTTTGTTCGCTTCCTTGAAAATTTATATAAATATGCCTTAGATAGATTGGATGCATTTTTCTTCTACTTCAAAGTAATTGCTCCACTTAGAGCTTATGAGTAAACAAATACGATAAAATTTGATTTGTTTTCTAAATACTTGGTATCCATCCAGGGAACCCTCTGACAAAGGTACCTATACTGTAGCTCCTGCTCTGAAGAGTGCTCTCATCCTCTGTGATTTCCTAAAACCAGGTGGAAGGACTTTTCCTTTCCACGAATACCTGCAAGGAATAGCTCTCTACTCATTCAGCATCAAGTAAAAATTCTTGCTTGGTAGCTTTTGCTGGTTTTTTGCTGCCTTCCCATGACAATTATCTCCTCTAGGTGCCACTCACAGCTCCAGCTGGATGGGTTCAGCTGTCACCAGAGGGTAATGTTGCTCGCTTGCCTCTTCCCCATCTTCGGGAGAGCTCTTGACGCAGCAGATTTATCCCTGTGGATGTGATGTGGTGTCTCGCAGGAAACAGACTGACAGCGCGCAGGAGCTCAACTCTAGACAAACTCTAAGCTGACACCACGGTGATATGTAAAGTTCAGGGGAAAATTTTACAAGAACTGTGAGCTTTTTGTACAGAAAAAAAATAACAGCTTTTATCTTCAGGGCCTGCCTAAGCAGCTCTGCATCTGGTAGCAGCAGGAAACCACACTGTAAACAATATGACAAGCACTGCATTATTACCTGTTTATATGCTAAATGATATAAATTAAGATAGAGACACATACACCAAGACTAATTATATTTTAAAATTGCCTCTCTGAGGGGAAGTGATTGCAACTATTATTAGTTGCAATGCAACGCTAAAAAAAATAAAAATCAGGTTCCTTTACTCTAGTTCTAAAGTACACTAAGAGGCAGTTTTTATTCCAAAGATTTCACAACCCAAATTGACAAGCCGGACAGAGAAAAGAAGAAGCTGAACACAAGCATTCCAGAGAGTTAAGCCACCCAAAATATGCATCACTACAGTGACAAAGCCTGCAAGAGATGGTAGCTGTAAAATCTGGACTTCATTTCAGAAGATGCAGTTCAGTCAGATCTTATCCTAAACTCTGGAATTTCTTTTTAGGGAGTGAGTGCAATCCCATCTTCTCTTCTGAATCTAATTAACTTTTCACAGTAAAATATCCATCCTTTCCTATAGCCAGCAGCCACTGACTTCAGACAATTCAGTTGCAACAAAGCCATTTTTAGCCCCATCAGAAGGCTTTTCCAAATGCTCAAATTAGCATTTCCTCATTTCTCTCCTCATCACCTTACACCCACAGATTCATGAGATAGTTGGCAACTTGGCTTTCCATTAGCCCTTGGAAAAGAAACTAAGAGATCAGAGGATCAGATTTTGTGAGTATAACCTGCTGAAAATAACAAAATAATCAGGCTTCTGAAATTTGAAATTCAATTTCAGCTTCCATCTTACCAGAGGAACAATTAGTTTGCCTGGAGCACCAACAGTATACAGAAAAAAAACCAGAAAGTGAGAAGATATTCGAACAACTCACTATATCTAACCATGACAGGAAAACTGATGTCAAATCTATATCCAGCTATGTCCAAAGCACTCGGACAGGTGATCAGGTAATGATAGGTATGAGGCTCTTTTTTCTCAACAACTACAACCAAAGGAACTTATATTTTTGAAGAGCTATTTTAACAGTCAAAGCCACATTAAGAGCTAAATGACATACAGAATGGCTCTGCCAGAGAATAAATTTAGAAGGTCGACATATAACCCGCATGAAAATGACAACAGTGATGGTTACTCGAAGTCCTGCCAGGTGCCCTTTAATAAGCAGAGAATGTGATTAGTGCTGCAATGCAAAGAGACAGCGTGCTGCAACATGACTCCATGCTGGTCTGCCAGGAAACCTTTACAATACAGTCCCTGGCTGCACTGGGATTTTTCATGCATAATAAATAAAGCAACAGACTAGCAAACTCAGGTTCCTTGCTGAACACCAGTGCCCTCCACTGTGTATGCTGAAGATTCCTCCAAACACTACAGCAAGAGAGAGAATTTATGATTTTTCTCCTCATGACAGACTGCTGAGTCCCTCGGGACCGAATGTCAGACACATGACTCTATCTGCTGCTTCGTAGGGCAGCTGCGAACATCTAAATAATACTGTCAGCATAACACAGGGATCCGTCCATCAGCCTGCACAGCCTCCTCTCCCCATTGGTGCTCACTCTGCCAGAGATACAGATCTTTCAGAATCTGTTACAGCCCTTCCTCAACTGATACTTTATACAATAATTCAGTTGGAATCGTGGAACTTTACTAAAAGTACAAAACCTTGTTAATTAAGAGGTAGTGGGTAGCACGTAGGAACCCTTCAGCTTCCTTATTCAAAAACATGGAACCAAAGTGTTTGGGATGGCATTAATACCATCACCATTCTAGGATATGTATCACCACCTCCTTAAGCTTTGATCACATTTGTTTCCCAGCTCATAATTGCTATGTTCTACCAGGACAGGAATATAAAAAAGAAAATCTCAACAGAGCATGGAATAACAGCTCTTTTACTGCCCTTCTAACACTATTGTATACTTCAATTCAAACCATTTGAGGCATGAGCTACCATTTGAGTGGAAGGATGTTTTATCCTAATTTCCTCTACAAAGACTATTCTTCCATTAAATTAAACATTGTTTTTTACTCTCCAACTGCAGCTTCAAAAGGATGTGAATGCCTGCGTTGTGATATTTATAGTTGTGCTTGCACAAAACCACATAAGACAAAATCCTGAAGCTTGCTCTAATTCACACAAAACAAAAAAGTCAGTGGGAGACAAAACTAATCCTCTTCTGGAAGGGCCTGTGATTAAGCAGAAAGTTGAGAAGTGATTTTAGAAATGTTTCATGATAATGCTGTTGCACCGAACACACTGAAATTCCATGTAACCAGCCAGGGCCTTGTCTCCTCAATGTCATTTGTACTTCCATGTGCAAGACACGCTTATGGTTGGGTGGCCAGCTTGGGTCTTTGGGGTTCATTTTTATTGTTTTAACATTAATTACATGGTGCCCTCTCCACTACCATTAATCACGGGGGGGAAAGCAGTGCTAAGTAAGTAACCTGAATAGGGAAAACACCAAAGGAGACAGAGACAAGTATCAAATGAGTAACAATGAATGAATCACAAAGCCCAGTTTCTCCTGGTGAACCACTGCACGACCACCACCTGCACTGACAGTGCCTCTGTGGTGTGGGTCACTACACAGCAGTGTCCAAGTCATGATTTAGGGACTACCTCACTGAAGGATGTTTTAAATCCTCCATGCAAGAAAATGAGCAGAAGTCAGAATTCACTGTGCTGACTATGAAAGTGCAAGAAAAAGCTTTTTGCAATATCTGAAGTAGCCACATGTCCCAACACTTATCCCCTTCAAAACACCACACCAGAAAATGTTAACTTGAAAGAGCCACGTCTTTCTCTTCCAAACAAACAAATTCCCTTTTGAAGTCCCCTTTAAAGTTGGACTTCAACAAAAACTAATTAGCTTTTAAAACAAGCACTTCTCCCTACATATCCTCCAGTATCTTTTGCTTAAAAGATTTTCATTAGTTTATACAGGTTGAGAAAATGACTAAGAGCAAGACCAAAACCGGATAGAATGCATTACCAAGGCTTTGGGGAGACAGACTATAGAACTGTCATCCTTGTAATCATTTCAGGTGGGGGCTTTTAACTACCATCAGGAGGTTTTAATACAATTCCATGGTTTAATTTTTACTAAAATAAGACAGTTGCATTTGGAAGTTCTTCACTGCATTCTGGTTGCAGCACAGTCAAGGCATTGTTGCATTTAATAGCATCTCTACTTCTGCACAGTTAATATTGCTTGATTATTTGAGTTGCAGCATTGCATGAGCTATGTATACTCTTAAGATATAACTATTCTCTTTTTCAAAAAAGGAGCATCAAAGTCTTACTGGAGAGTGAGTAGGAAACTGATAAGAGCCTTCTCCATAAATACTGTTTTTTAAACACAGGCTTTTTAGGGTAAGACTCAAACCTCCATACCTTTTCAGTGTTGAAAACACTGTTGACTCCCAAACCTGGAAAAATCCCAGCTTTGTCAAAGTGATTTAGTTCCAGTATGTATTTCAGTCATTCAAAGAATCTGTCTCAATATCACAAAGTTCAGCACTAACATTGCAGCTGTTACATTCAGGTAGAAAAGCCACCTTTGTGGTGCTCAGTAAGCACACACACAGTTTTCAGTGTAGCAAGCTGTTTTTCAGAGATGTTATACAACATTTATTAAATAACTACCCATTTCTTTCAGTACAAAAATAGGCTGGCTCCTAAGATGATTAATCCTTGATTGAGGTGAGAAGTGCAAGGTCTTTTCTTACCAGGCAAGGATTTTTGTTCTCAAGTGAAAAGTCATACAAACATAAAAAATATTACAGCACTTACAAATGTTAGAATTAGTACCACAGTACAACCCCAAACAAAGATAAAAATGTGTTTTCACCAAGGGCTAGGAGTGAAGAAGTTTATGCTTTTTCACATACTAATAGCAACTTTTAACTCATTAAGTTTAGAAAGCAGGCACATTTCAAGACAACCCACATCTCATTCCCCTTTATATCAAAAATTTACCTCATGATCAAACAAAAACTAAAATACTACCAATATAGCCACAAAAAAAGGACTAAGTGCCATCACAGTGAGGAGAACAGACAAATTTTGCACTGACTTCAGTGGAAGAAAGCAACAAAAGAGAATTCAAATAACTGAACCGTACAAATGGATGTAGACTATATAAAGTAACATGAAAAAACCTAACTGCTTGCTAGCCTTACAAATCAAACAGCTTGTATCACCAGCAAGATGATTGGAACACTACTTCAGCATTTGTGGAATGAATCATAAATCCAGCCTCTCCATCCTAAAAATGTTTCTATTTAAAAATGATGCAACAAACAAAGCACAAGCACATTTGTCAGAAATACTGACTTGAATACTATACTGTTAAAGGCTTTTCAGTTTACCTGTTGTACTGAACTTGAATTATTTCAGTTTAAAACTCAATCACTCAAGCATTTACTAATTATGAAAGACATGGCTGATATAGTTGTTATAAATGAACTCTGCTTGAATGATAAGTTATTAGAAAATTGTACAAACAAGTAGACATACTCATGGAAATCCGTGTGATATCTTTCAAGGATTATAACAGCTGACAGCTTTGAATCAAGAGTGACCAGTGATCAGAGAAATCCTACCACAGAATGTTCTAAAAAGTCAACCTTTTAAAAGCATATGTAAAATTCAATTCAGGGAAAATTGTATCATAGTTCTTTAGTTCAAAAAATTTGCAACATCACATTTCTGTTGTCCTTAAAATAAAATTGACTGGCTTCTAGCACTGATAATTTCCCCATTGAATTCAATGAGTGTAGCACACAGCTTAGATAGGCATATGGTGTTCTTTACATATGCAAAGTTCTTCATTTATTGTAACTTTCTTCTAGAATTTCTTTCCCCAACCCATTTTTTCCACAGATTTCTGCCTAGAAGGCAGAAAGCTTAAAAGGACATAAGCACAGAGAAGGTTGTTCAAACTCAATGCTTCGCTTTCATGCACACTGGAGGAATCTGCCAGCAGTACATTTTTACTTCATCAATTCAGCAAGAAACAAGATTGCTCTTCAGTCGACATTCAGAAGCACCAGCCTGACAATTAATACAGGCATGTGACACTGAACAAGTAGGAAGAAGGAAAAAGGAAAAATCTTTTCTTAAATCCAGCCATAAACTTCAATAGAACTTAAGTTCACTACAAGGTTTAACTGGAGAAGGGTAATTAGAAAATATGCTACAGCAGATATGGAAATACAGAAAATGCCACCTTTGTGGCCACTTAACAAAACCTAAAAAAATCAGAGCATGGAAAGCAGGTTGAATACTAAATAGCTGCTTTTCTCTACCTCTGTCAAACCACTCTTTAGAAAATGAAGGAAATTCTTTACTTGCCACCTCAATGCATCAGTCACGACTATCAAAAACATCTATGTGGATGGAGTGCTGCTTCATTTCCAGCTCTCATTAGCATAGAATTCCTTTCTTCATCTGTCTTGCCCTGTCTATTAATGGGGGTAATTATCCTGACCTCCTTTATAAAGTACTCGAAAAATCTACAGTTAAAAATGTTCCTAAACAAGTAATTATATATAATAGCAATCATGTTATCAAACTTCAGTTAGCAACTCATCACATGAAAGCAAGAATCTGATTGTTCCTGGAATTAGTACACAAAATTCAATTTCTCCACCGATATTAGCTTCCTACTACTTCCATCATTATTACAACAGCTGTATTATGCTAAAATGCACTAAAGAACCTGTCTAGCAGTGACTGACATTTTGAAGATTTTCCAAGCTTTGAACAACAAAAGACTCAGGACTTTTTTTCAGCAATAATTTCCATGTTAATAATTTCCATCTTGTTAAACACAGATACTTTTGACCAGCATCAAGCTTAAATGCTATTCTGAATCTGCAGCCTGGATTGTTGCATGGCTCCAATCTAAAACAGGCTGTAGCACTTTGCAAATGTATTTTCCTCTTACATCCATCAACTTTACAGGGTTACAATCCATTTCCTTACAGGGGCTGGTCTACAAGACCACAATTTCATCACCCACCACTTATTGTCACCAACTTCTCTTCTTCTTTCCTCTACATCTATATGTTACTTTCCTCCTTTCAGCTGCACACAATACTCTTAATCATTCATTATGTTTGATGTACACATTTTTCTTTCATCTTGTGCTACTACAAAGGAAAAAAAGGTGAGAGGATTTGTTATAAAATTAAGCTACTTACCAACTATTGCCAGATTATGCTCTGAGCCACATGCGATCTGAAAAAGAAATACGAATGACTAAATCAGAACCTGCTTACCAGTGGGAAGACAGTTCCAATTATTACAGGAAATCAAAAATTAACCTGAAACACACAACTACAGTTTGTAGAATGCAAAATCAAGGTTGAGGTGTTCTCACTCTTAAATGGAATTTTATTTGTCACCTCACTTAGGGGCTTAGTGGCAGGGGTGCATGTTTATTTGGATTTTAATAAAGAGGTATTTTCTTTTCAAAATGCAGACATTTCAACTCTTTCAAGCAAGACTGGCCACAATTCTGCAAAAACATCACAACTTTGACAACACCCACTGGATCCAACAAGAGGCACAGAGCAAACATAGATCAAGCCATACAGAGACAGCTGGGAGTGAAAAGGGTGATGAAGGCTCAGTGTGATAAACTTGACATCTTATGATCACAATGGTCATTTGCCTAGAATGGAGAAAAACTACCCTAGGACTCAACCCTTCTGTTAGCTCATTAATGATGGAAATCAGTTACTAATTTCCTTTCAAAGCAAACTTATAGTTCACATTTTTTTATCCTTCTTTGTAGCTGCTGTGAACGTGTCTGATGCTTAAGTTGCTTTAGTGTACTGGGTTGTCCACCAATGATGGTAACACAGGCACCAAGAGCAGTCCCCTGTCCTTACTCCAAGGGCTTGTCTCTCCCACAAAATTTCTTTTGCAAGGTCACTGCCAGCATAATTGTCTGATGTAACAGACTTCACACAAGGTTACTCTGCTGAGTGTCCTCAAGTTTTTAATTTAAATAAAAGCAACTCCCTCAAAATCCTGTACCCAGTTCACTGTCTTGAAACTACTTGTCCATTATACCTACTACTGAGCTGGAAAAATAATAAGCACATTCTACTTAAAGTCTATTTGCAACAGGAAAACATAATGCAAGAGTATATACTCAATTATATTAAAAAATACAAGTCCATACCATCAAAAGCTTATACAGTTCTGTGCATGCATAACTTTATAGCTTTTACAGCCAGAGAAGCAGCTATAATCACCTTCATGTCTGCAGAACATAAACCCATAGAAGTTAATAAAACAGGCCTTGTGCTCAGCTCACTGTGCTTGAGTATTTACTGGTGAAGAGACACCCAAGACTGACACACTGAGTAGCTTGAGCTCTTGTGTTGCAAATGACCACCACAATCACTACTATTCACATTTTACCTGTGTCACTGCTACATGAAAACATTTGGGCAAAGCCATCCCAACACAACAATGGCATGGTAGGAGAAAAAGACTCTTTAGAATAAAGGTGCTTAGACAACACGTTAAAACATTTGGGAAAGCAGGGCAAGAAAAATGATTCAGGTCACAGCATATTCCAGCATGGATCTATCTTCAGAAAAATCAAGACAAAGCAGCAGGAAAAGCAATACCTTTGCAAGAGCACTAGCAGGACTACATCAAGTCTTTCATTCCACAATACTGCAGACAGGAAAAGCTCCAAGCCCCAACCATTAAAATACATAAATCACTGCTATATCCCACATCACTATCCTCACCACAAGACCAAGCCCTACACAGCAGCAGGGCTGGCTCTTAATGCCTATTTACTGGCTAATGCTCCCACCTGTGCTTCTCAGGCTTATAAGCTGACGCCATGGAAACAAGATCCACACATGGAAACACATGCAAAGGCTTTCTAGCAAAAAAGCAAAATTCTCGTCTTCACCAAGTGCTGAAAACTGGATATACTGAAGTTGCTGCTAAATTTTATCTGAGGTGTGAATAATCTTGGCTAATTCCCTAGGAAATACAGTGACACAGGCAGATATTCAAAAGCATCAGCACAAAAGGAGTGTTCAGGCCGGTGGCTGACACTGCCAGGACTCGCTCCAGAAACACTACATTTAAAAAAATAAAAAAAAAAAAAAACAAACAAAAAAACCCCCCAAAACACAGCCTCACACAAACAAGATGTTATTTAGATTGTAAAAAACCTCCCTGATAAAGAAGTTTGGTGGGTTTTGTGTTTGGTTTTTGGTTTGGCTTTTTTTTTTTTTTTTTTGCTACATCTAATAGCAGCAGGTACAGAGCCTGCAAACCAGATGAAAGGATGCTGGCGATCTCAAACAGCTTTATACATGTAGCTGTTACTCTGGCCACCATTCAGAGCCTCCCACTAGCCAGCCATCAGGCTGTGAGGGAATCCATCAAAGCAGGCCAGGAACTGCTGGGTTATACAGACTGGCCAAAACTGGGGAGCTGCCTCCAAGGCAGCCACTCATTGCCACCATGCTGCAACTCCGGGGCTCATGGGGTATGAGTTTTGTGCAAAGCACAAAAACACCTCCTCTGTGGGGGTAAAAAGCCACCTCAGTGAAGTGGCAGCTTTGCTAACAACTGAGACCAAGTAAAATCACAAGCTGCTGATGGCAGTGCCCTGAATTCACCCCGACAGCCCAGAGCAAGGACAGCACACACCATATACCAGCAGCAGTTCCGTGCTCCAAAGTAGAATTTGCTCGATTTAGAGCACAAGGTTCACCACACCTCTGCCTTATCACAGGGTGTCACCACCTGACAACACAGACTGACTTTGTAGGAACCCCCAGATAAAAAAAAACAACCTTAGAGGACTCTAAATTTAGCTTCCTGGAACACCTTGTCCATCATCCATGCTCCTTGCTACAGGCTATACCATCCGCCCACAGGATTCCTGCTGGCCTGCACACCTATGCCTCTGGAGCTCAGGAGGGACTACACCACAGAGGTGAAGCAAGGTTGCCACTGCTTAATGTACACTGAAGCCTTGCAGATATTTCACAACATCCTTCTTGCAACAAATTTTAAAATGTGGCTCCCCCTTTGCTCCGTGACTCCCCACAACAGGCAACAATCAGCCAAGAATGATTGATTTGCTGGTACAAATACAGAGCAGCCGGAGAACAGCATTGCTGAACAGATGTTTTATGCTTACATTAGATGTAATAAGCTCTGCAGACAGTGCAGGTCACTGGGAGAAGTCTGGTATTTACTGCAGCAACTATAATTTTCTGGCTACTTCTCTTCTGTCCCCACCCCCAATGTGCTGCAGAGAAATTAAATTCCAACAGACATCTGCATGCTTCCAGTGGGTAAGTACATTCAGGGATGCTTATAAACACACTATAATGCTTTCTAATTGGGCAATAATTTTACATTTTGTTTTAATTGAAAAAAAATCACTAAACTTAATGACAAATCAGAGAGAATGTTACTGAGCAAAGCATTCTGTGAACTGAAGAAACACGACCCCCTACACAGAAACAATTCACAAGAAAGTTCTCAGTTTGGAGAGAAATTTTAGAAGAGTTGTGAAGGATATTGTGATCTCGATATAAATGATCTCAAGGCACATGACAAATGTCTATAAGGCAGGCAAAGAATGCTTAGGGACCATTTCACCCAGAACTTATTTACCTTATTATCTGTGCTCTTTCAACCATACATAAATTGTTTGTTTCTTCTCTTAAATTGTGTGCTAGCAAGCTGTGTTTTACCTAGCAATGGTAGGCAAAATGGCTGTGGTTCAGATCCATCCATCCATCCAGATTTAACAGGTGTGGTGTAAGCAGCCAAGGGACCAGCATTTTATTAATCATAAATAGTATGATAAATAGCATAATCACAGACATAAGTTGCAAGGATGGTGAGGAAAGACCTTAGCACAGCAACCGCAAACTCCGGGCAAAACACCAACACCTTTCTGCAACCTACTTAAATGCTTATGGCCCAGTCCTAAGAAAAATTAATTGACTGAATGTAAAATCAATGGGTTATGCAAAACAGAGAAAATATTTCACTTAAGAATAAAATATTTTTCTATCTTAAAAGCACTAGAAGCACTTAAAAGCACATGAAGAAGCAAAACAAGGTTTAGTACATATTATGTAAACATTCCCATATATACCTCTGTGTGTGTATAGACATAAAAAAGAAAAAATATATATGCATATTAGGAAAAGAAGGTTCTCTACTAAACAAGATATTAATCAGGGAAGAAAGTTGAGACAAAGCACCACCTTTTCTATCTGGGATAGAGATCTCACCTTTGCAGACAGCAAACGAACACATACAGGACAAGACTCCTGTGGATATTTAGATAGACAGTCTCCCTTGCATTTCAAAAGGTAATTAAGAGACAAAAATACCTTTTGCCAACTATCCCCTAAGGGACTTCCAAGCACTAGAACAAAACAAGTCTGACAAAGTGTATAAAAATCCAAGTTTCAGGCCAGTACCATGATCACAAGGCTATTCTTTCTTTTCTTTCTAACCCCAGGGCTTTGACTGATGATCTGTTGTGCAGCCCACCAGGAAAAAAATGGGATCAGAACTGCAGGCAAAGTCAACCTTCCACTGCAGCAGAGGGGAAGGGACAGTACAGGAGAGGGTGCAGGGAGATGGACTCAGAAGAGGGATTGCAGTATGAAAAATCGCAAGCATCCAAACATCAAGGTGTTAAGCTAAAACAACAAAAAGACCTCAATGCCATTAATTTTTGTTTCAACTCCCTATAAATGCATGTTCATTCCCTTCAGTGCAATTATTTTCCAAAACATGAAAGGCTGTAGAGACTTCCATCACTTCTTGGAGATGAGAGCCTGATGTACAAAGATTTTTAAGGATGAATGAAGATATTTAAGTTGCAGGCAGATTCGAGTTTCTGTCTTCCTAATTGCATCAAAGCTCTTTTTCAGGGAGAGAGAGGGCAGGGGGCAAGGGAAGGAAACTCTGAAAGGATGGGCATGTAAGTACTTTCATCCAGGACTTTAGCCACGGTATCTATGTCTTTTGACAAATTTCACTGTAAGGAAATTGCCAGGGCCAGAAGATGGTAAATTTAATTCCTTCTGAGATCAGAAGTCCTAATGGAAGGAGACGAGGTGACCACGAGACTGCAGATCAAAGCTTACATAAGGCAGGGGAATCTTCTCTCCCAGAGCTGTTCTTCCATGTCCTTGATTAATGTATCGTAACAACAATTTGTACTGTTTGACACACTCGGTGCAGCCACATTTGTATGCAGAATTCTATTGATGTGTAAAAATAAAGTAAAAGGAACCTAATTAGCAAAGCTGTCCTGCTTCCAATGATCCTTTACTAGGAACTCTGTGTTCCTCTTCTGGATCATTTGACTCCTGATTGATAAGAAAGCAGCTTGCTAACCTAGTCACATTCCTTGGCGAGCATAAGACTGTAAGTTCAGCTTAATGCAGAACATGTTCCTAGCTGCTGGCTGCAGCAGGTGAAAAGCAAGGGGTCTAGTGTCTTGTAGGTCACAGGATATTTTCCATTTTTCATCAAATCTTATTTTCCACTTAATGCAGATTCTTTTGCAGTTGTGTGATTGGCTTTTTAGTCCGTATGTAGTTTTTTACTTTCCTCTACAACAAGAAAATTCGCAAAGAATTTAAACTGAAGGTACATGGTAAGGTCTGAAAGAAAACATTTCTCCTCAAAACACACCTGACCAAAAGCTAATGTGCAACGTAAGTGGACCGGTGCAAGCGTGTAGGAAGAGAGGAAGCATTAAAACATTGCCAGGATGCAGCAAGCTTCCAAAGGAAGATTTTATAGCTCTCTGTAGCTTCCAGAGTTATGATCTATAGCCTCCCTGCCTGAAAGTAATTCCAAGCCCACAGTGCTTGTAGCATAAAACACAAAATGCTTTTCCCCCATGCAGCATTTCCCTTGCTTCCCCACCCACTGTTTTTAGAGTCCCATCTTCCATCACTCAATACCCTGCCCTGCCAATTGTCTTACAGTCACCAAAAAGTCAGCTGGCCAACACCAAGAGCTTGCCTTCACACCCTCCATGCCATATGTGACATATATATATGTCTCTGCACACCTTCCCTGTGACACTAACCACACACAAGAAATTGCTCTGCTCTCCACTGATTGAGCACCACACTTCCACAAATGCCTTATTGTGGTTAACAGGGTGCCAGTGCACTTCTGTGATTCAGCTGGTGCACCTTGTGCCTCAAGTGCTTGCACAAGATGGAAATGTTTGTTAAGTACAAAGCAAAAAAAAAAAATCCCACAAACAGCAACAACAAAAAACTCTTGCCAAAAAAAAAAACCAAACAAACACCACACAACAACCACCAAAAAACCCGCACCAACACCAACCTCCCCAAACAGCCCAAATAAAACCACACACCAAAACCCAACTAATCTTTTAGTATCAGAGAGGAAACACCACAACCCCAAAGCCCTATTGTTAGTGATCAGGCACAGGAGATGAAAGTAAAAGAAGGAAAGAAAAGCTAGTTGTTAAAGCAGTCAGCATTTCCACGGAAGGTTTACATCACAGCAACCCAGTGCACCTTCCATGTTTATTTGAAGGGAGGTCACATGGAAAAAATTCAATATGGACTGCTCAGCCTTAAGCTGAGGATGGAAAGACTGAGGACATCAACACAGAGTAAGATCTGTGTCCACCTATGAAAAAACCCTTATCTTTAGATGACTCCAGAACAACACAAAAAATGCTGAGATCTCAGTAAGAACACTCTGTGGTATTAGGTTTTATGGGTATTAGGTTGAATGACAAGAATGCAGCCAAAACAAGTGTGATAAAAATCTTTACAAGTCAGCAAGGTCAGCTGGCTCTTCCCTCTTGCCTCAAGATTTCTCAATTAGTTCTTATACCTTTCTTCAGGCAGTTCTCTTCCTTCCTTGGGGTTCAGAAAGCATTAACATCTTTCATTCCAGGAAAATCAAGCTCTGCCGATTTTATATCCCTCAGTCTCACCGGTCCATCAAAATTTTCCATTTTTGTAATCAAGACCTCAGCCACAAAACAATTTTTGTCTGTCCTTTCATCATTTTTAAAATGAACCAAGTCATGGTCATTCAATTTCAGTTTGTTTCCTATAACAAGCCTTCATTTAGTCTTCATTATATTGTGAAAATTAAGACTGAAGTATCCCTTTTGATTGATAAAGAAATCATTCATCACAGCAGCCCTATTAATGTGTACGTACTCCTAAACCTATGACTGAGCACTGCAAATCCCCCAAGACCATAATAAAATCACTAACATTACAGACATCCAGATATGAGCTGGAGGAATGGGGTCTTCAGCAAATGCACAATTTTACCCAGGGGAACTTCTTCACCATTTGTCTCAAAATTACTTTGATTTGGATTGTTTCATGCACAATTCCCAGCTCATTGCAGTCTCAGTGTCACTCTCTCCTAAGCTGAATGAGAGGTACTAAGATGAATACCTTACAATCTATTTGGGTTTTCTTTGGGGACTGCAACTAGTTTGCTCTTTATTTGAGGCCACAAACACCATTTTGACATAAGAAATCAAAGAAACCAAAGCCACAGAAACAGTTTCAAAACTTCCTTATACACTGATCTGTTTCTACTAGCTACACATGTATCCTTATGATCAGATTATTCTGAGGTTTTAAGGTCAAGAATTGTGGCTTGCAGCATGCAAAAAAACCCACTTGGTATCTGCCTTTTCTTTCTATTGTACATGAAAAAAGCAAGAAGTTCACTATAGCATATAAATGTCATCATTAGCTATCTGAATGTGCTAATTTCTAGTACTCTGAAATTAATGAAATGGTTCTGGTAAACAATGATTACAGACAAACATTCTGTCAAAGTATATATCATTATCAATCATTCTATAGCTTAGAATAAAAGTCATGACAGCATGTTATTATTTGGCAACAAAAACATTGAATTCCACCTAAACAACCACATCCTTTTGTGGCTGTATAACTGCAGTTTTAAGTTTTCCAACAGAATCTGGGTTTCACTTCTCTTCCCTCATGGCAGAACAGTCCACCATTTTGAACGCATTTTGAATCTTTTCTGGAATATTCAGTGCAGCTGGGGAGAATCAGAGAGCAATCAAACACACATCATGGGCACTGAGCTCTCTCAGGAGCTCAGCTCTCCCCTAACTGTGCTGTTACTGCAAGACGTGTCACTACAATTCTTCTCCACAACAAACACACTGCAGTGAACTCGGGACACACAGCCTGCAGGATTACACAATAGCACAAAGCCCAGCATTTTTATAGAACTCAATAGAAAAATAGCACTTCTTAGTAAGTTCATACCCTCAAACAACTGATTGTCAGGGTATTTTAACTGGATGCTGCGAAGAGGCAGTGTCCCTAAAATAACCCTTAAAAGGAGGCAAGTGCTGTAATGTGGCTGTGGCCAGACAGCAGCCACTTCATTAGGGCCAGAGGGAACTGGCCCCACCATTGTCAGGTCTGACTTTGCTCACCCTCCATAACCTTTCCTGTCTAGCATGTGGGGTTTTTTTCAACATCCTTACAGTATTTTCTTCTTTCACACGCTTTTTACCCATGTTGCCCTTCATAAAAAACTGCATCCAAAACTCCTGGCAGTGTTATCAAAATAATACCACAAATGATGCTGTTATGGAATACCAGCCCTACTTTATAGTGCAGAGGCTTTTTTACTTCTTCCTGCAGTAAATCCAAATTTATGAGAGAATCTTAAACATCTCAGTTCAACTTCCAGACGTGGGATGTGGGAAGACTAATTTTCAGGAAAATTACTAAATGTTCAAGGAAGCTCTCATGCAAAATTGGATTGAGCTTTCATTTCTATACTAGCCCTGCTGACCTCAGTATGTACCATTGCTTGTGCAAACTGGCAGTACACAAGTACAGTGTCATTGAAGGAAATAAGAAAACCTACTTAATTTCCAAACATTTTATGTTATTTGAAAGGAAATGAGCAGGTTATTTAAAGTACAGAACTACTACTGTGTAATATCATTAGAAGCATCCCTTACTGGACCCAAAGCCTTTGGGAAATATTATTTGAGATAACTAGCAGCTGTTCAAGAAGGCAAATCTTTGCCTGATTTGCTGCATGACACTCACTGACCTCTCCCTCCCCCACAAACATGCATGTAAAAATAAAAATAGTATCAACTTAACTCGTGGCCAGAAAAACACCAGCACATTAATAACTTCTCCTAAAATATGACAAAATAAATAACAGAGGAAAACAAAAACATTTTTCATACACCAACTACCTCAACTTGAGGACAGAATTTTCTTGGTTCATTTACTTTCCAGAAGAGCTGCAGGCATGCAGCTTCTATATCCTTGTACAAAAATACCAAGCCATGAATTTTGCTGACTGTCCGCTCCCTTACCTCTCCAAATAAATGGTGCTTATGTCTTTAGGGTATCATGTAACTCTGCTCTTCAATGTTGGATTCTCTGTGTCTGTAGCACTAACAGCACAGCTCCCTAAAGCAAGCTTGCTGGAAATAAATAAAATGTAAACCTGCTAGGAGTCCAATGCAAAAATTAACAGGAAAGCTCTTCTGAATAAATAAGATTACCATTTGAAAGGACTCAAATAGAGACTGAGCCCTGATGCTAGACACAAAGGAAGAATTAGGGGAAAAAACGTCTGAAGTGACTCTGCACAGCTGATAAATAGGCATTTTTATTAAAAAGCTGAATTATAGAATCATAGAATCAAACAGATGTTTGAGAACATTGATAAAGATACCGAAGAGGACTGGGCCCAACACTGAGCCCTGGGAGACATCACCTGTGATCAGACACCAGCTGGATTGAACTCGCTTTTCCCACCTCTCTCTGGGCCCAACCATACAGCCAGTTTTTCACCCACCAAAGAGTGCATCAATCCAAGCTACGGCCTGCCAATTTCTTCAGGAGAACACTGTGAGAAATGGTGTTAAAAGCTTTACTGAAGTGCTGGAAGACAACATCCACAGCCTCTCCCTCATCCACCAAGCAGGTCTCCTTGTCAGAGGAGGTCAGGTAGGACCAGCATTTCATGAACCCCTGTCTGATGCCCCGGTTATCCTCTACATGCTCAGTGATGGCGCTCAGGACAAGCTGCTCCATGACCTTCCCAGGTACCCAGCTCAGGCTGACAGGCCTGTAGTTCCCCAGATCCTCCTTCTGGCCACTCTTGTAGTTCAGTGTCACATTTGCCATCCTCCCCAGTGCACCAGTACTGCTGATAAAAGATGGAAAGTGCCTCAGTGAGCAATTCCAGGAGATCCCTCAGTACCTTTGGGTGGACCACTCTGGCCTGAAAACTTGTGTGTGTCTTAGTGCTCAATGACCATTTCCCCTCGGATTATGGGAGCTTCTTTCTCCTCCCCGTTCCTGTTTTTCAGCTCAGGGAACTGAGTACCCAGAATAAAACTGGCCTTCCTATTAAAGACTGTGGCAAAGAAGGCATTACACAGCTCAGCCTTTTCCTCATCCTCTGTCATCATATATCCCCCTCCCAACACCCAATAAAGGATGGAGATTCTCCTTAGCCCTCCTTTTGTTGCTTACGTATTTATAGAAACATTTTCATCATCTTGTATGGCAGAAGCCAGATTGAATTCTAGCTGGCCTTTGGCCCTTCAAATTTTCTCCCTGCGTGACCTCATGGCATCCCTGTAGTCCTCCCGAGTTGCCAACCTCATCTTCCAAAGGTGATGAACCCACCTCTTTTTTTTCCCCTCTGAGTTCCAGCCAAAGCTCCCTGTTCAGCCAGGCTGCTCTTCTTGCACCAGCTCCTCTTTCAGCACATAAGGACATCCTGCTCCCATGCCTTTAGGATTTCCTTACTGAAGAATGTCTAGCCTTCCTGATTTCCTTGCCCTTCAGGATTGCCTCCCAAGGGACTCTGTCAACCAGGCTCCTAAACAGTTTGGAAGTCCAAAGTAACAGTTCTGCTGACCCCCTTCCTTACTTCTCTTACTTCAATTCCCACAAAGGGAACAGGATGGATAGTGAAGGTTCTGCAATGTGAATTCATTTAGAGTTCTTGAATCAAAACTCCAGAAGAAGTTCATAAAGCTTGATAAATGGGCAACTGATACAGGAAAAATTTACCATGGTCAGGTACAGCATAATAAATCTTTCTGGATACCAAAAAGAATCATTTAGACTGTTCATGTATACAGAAAGATTCCAAACTAGTTGGAACCTCTCAGGGGAACTATATAGCATCACTGGGCACAATTCACCAGAAATTCCACTCAATGTGTAACTGCAACAAAAAACCAAGAAATTAGGTTCATTTAGTCCTAGGCACACAAACAGTCCTGGAAATTTTTAATACCAGTGATTCCACAAAAAACACGTATTTGATAAAGACTTCAATTTCCAGTGATATTTCTAGGACCTCTCAGAGCCAATTTATATTTTTTATGGCTTTTTTTTTTTGTTATTGTAATTGTATATCTTTTTAATTTCCTGATCAGAATGCCATACACTGTCCAGGCAGCTGCCTGACAGAAATCCAAGTGTATTATGCCTGCATTTGACATTGATGCATTTATCAAGCTTTTATCTCACAAAAAATAGGTATCACATTAGACTGACAAGATATATTTTCCATAGTCACATACTCACTTGCAAGCAACTACATCATCATCCTTTAAACTTTTATTGATCCAAATTCATGTCAGGCACACCATTACTTAGCCAAGGCAAATACCAGGCTGACAGGCCTAAAATTATTTGAGTCATTTTGTTCAGTCCTTTAAAATACTGGCAGGGCATTGTCTTCCAACCAATCTTCTGAAACTTACCTGACATTCTGGGAAAAAATTATTAATGTCAACAACCTGTTCAGCACTGAGGCCATCTCTCCCTAAACTCTGAAAAGAAAAAAAGTTTCATCCTTAATTTTTAGAATTCTACCTCTAGAGGCTGAAAAAATGCTGCTATAGAGAAGAGAATCTCATCCCTTTAGGATACTTCTGCTTTTTTCCCCAAATGCAAAATAGAAAATTCTACTAACACAGAATTCACCCTCCCAGGGTTTTGCCAACAGACATATTTAAGATGTTTTAGTACTGACAGTGCATAGTCTCTTGTACTTGTTTCAGAGCAAATTCAGACAACCTCAGCCTCAATATCTTTTCCTATCCCTCTTAATAGGAGCTGGTCATTCTGTGCTGTGGTAGCTCACAGGCCAGGCTGCAGCCAGTGCCTTATGTTTTAATTCAGGGGACTGGAAAGGATTTCCCACCTCTTGGATACCCCTTAAAACCTCTTATTTCCACCTTGTTAATGGCTTAGAAACAGGTAATGCCGTTTTTAATATAAAATGCCCCTTTCACTCCTATGAACCTACTTGATTCTTCCTGAATAAATTGTAACCACAGACGCTGACATTGCAATCACAACTTTTTCCATAAGGTTTTATGCTGAAATATTTTATTGCATCGTGGCTTAAAGCAGAGCGTTTTGTTCATTGATACTAGAGGGAGTTGGCTAACCTAACCAAGGTGAGGAGGGCAGAGATATTGTCGGTGGCTTTCTGCTTTAATTCATCTGTCTTCCTGCTGCTCACAAAGATTACAACATTCCCACAAGCACAGAAGTCAGGCTCCTATCCTCCTACTGTTAAATCACATTTTTCCTGTTGCTCTCACAGGGTGGCTCTGCAACAGCACACAGGATTTAAGACAGACAAGACAATTTTTCAAATAACATTTCATAAGCAGTGCTATATTCTCATTATAAAAAGGAATCAATGCTTTAAAATAAATCCTGAAGACAGGAACACGTTCCTTAATACAACTAGAGAGTCATTGCAAAATATACTGATCAGAAATCCCTTCACAATACCTGTCTTCCTTTCAATTTATAAAATATTAAGTAATATGTGGTTTTAAAATTCTAGCTTCGTCTGATACAACGGTATATGCCACTTGGCAGAATACAAAATATAGAAACTCTCAAGAATAGAGTTTTAATATCTTTCATTAAAGTAGCAGCATTTTTGCAACAGATGAAAAGTACTGCAGGTTATATTGAAGTCAACAGCCCACCAGACTTCACCACTAATTACAAAACACACCCACCTCTTCTGCATTTGTAATTCCAAGTGGCATCACTCTTTAGCTGGAAATCAAGAGGCAGCAATTCTCCCTATTTCAGAACCTCCCAGACATTTGGTGAACTCATTTAACCTAAAGAAAATATGCAGCCCAGCTAAGAGTAACAACAAAAGGAAACCTCTTCCTGGATATTCTTGGGCCTGATTAAACTGAAGCAGCACTGCACAACACTAAAACACACCCTCATCTGCCCTGAGCTCTCAGTCAACCAACTTCAGAAGTGATTTACTCTCACAGAAGTGATTTACTCTCACAAGGTTGGTCATCATGTGCAAAAGGTTAAGAATTACTGCTCAAGTGTGCTGTGCAGGAGGTGAACCATGTGTTTTCCTGCCCACACATCATATTTACACATCAGCAAATACCAGGAGTGTTGGAGTCTGGCAGTAATCAAAGATTTTGCCATTCTGACTCGAGCACTCTGTGGCCAACACACCATTCCTGGACTCAGAACACTCGAGAGCTGGAGCTCACATTCCCAGTCCACTGAGGCACATGGGATTAAACATGGACTTCTTTGCCCAGGCTCTCCAATATTCATGCTAAATAAAAGCCACATCCTCTTAATTGAGGTGGTCTCTGCACAGCACAGCTGCCCCACTATTACCATGTCAAGTAACAATGGCAACTGAAATCCATCACTTCCAATTACTCTAAACACATTAAACACTGTAGACAGGAAAAAAAAAAAAGACCAGTATCTGATTTTCCAACTATTTCAATATATTAGGTTATCATCTTCTCTAGCAAATTTCACCTCAAAAATATCTGAGGTGCTCCGAAGTACAAAGCAGCACTTCAATCCCAACTGCTTGGCCAAAAAAAAAAAAGAAAAAACCAAAACCTGGAACGGCAGTTTTAAGAAACTTGCCTTTCCAACCTAGTGCTTAAACACTGAGGTACTTACTGGATAGTGGAGAGTTTGGTTAGCCATAATGCCTTTAGAATCATACAACCTGAAAAATATTTGGATTAACTAGCTTACTTTTAATTCAAATGTATCCAAGAAAATACTTTTTACCTGTGAGGGAACTTCTGTTACATTTCATGTCTTGTTGAATCTCTACACATTTGCCATATTTGCACACAGCATGCAACCATTTTTCTAACTAAATGCCTGAAAAAAATTTTTTGGAGGATCTTGCACCTCTCCAGTTGCTTGGAGTGTTTCACAGGACGACTTCTGGAGACGGAAGCAATCCATTCCTGAGCTCGGAGGATTAAAACATTCTGTAATTCAGCTGTTGAGCATCATTTGTCATCTATGTTGGATGATTCTGGGCATTCATAGCAAATCATCTGCAAATGTCATGCACACTTCTTTTCCTGGACTACTTCTCCTTTTCCTATTCATCCTCTCTTTTCACCTCTGCAGTCTCCTACTTTCTTTTCTTTCTGTGTGGACATTAAGGACATCCTACATTCACCCACAAGTAAAAGAACAACTGAGCTAAGTTATTGGGGAAAAAGAGCTAATAGTTGAGCAGAGGGGGTGTGAAGATGTTTCAGGACACTCATAAGTGAAAACAAGGCAGTAAAATATTCTGTAGATTTTCCTGGTGGACTTTACTCTGCAGTCTGCCAGGGTAAAATGATCTCCTAAACCAGAAAGGGAACAGGGACTGAAAGTAAAGGAGAGTGCAAAGTTTCTCTTTTACCCTCCTGCTTTGGAAAATTATCAGGCTTTTGAAAGTTTCCCATATACTGTTTCCCCATTTTTCCTACCCTCAATTCCTCACCAAAGAGCAACCATCCTTATACACAAGGGAGAACAGACTACTACTGCTAATTTACCCATGCATAGGAATATATTTAGCATAATCCTAAATTTATCATTATTAGGAACATATATAAGCCCCTGCTTAGAAAATAAGTTTCTATTTTGGACCTTCCTGAGAACAGAAGGCACTGCTAATTTTAAAGCAAACAGAAACAAGAACAAGTTCAAAATTACGCTGCACCTTTAAAAATAATAATTTCAGTATAAGACTATGATCTACAGAGTAAAAATTTTGCTCCTTAAAATATTTTTTAAAAGAATGATTTTTCACATGCTTTTTTACGTAGGCTCCATCTTGACTAAAAGGAAGGTAACAAAGATCAAAAGCTAAATTGTTCATGAGACTGCCTGAAGAAAAGGTTCTTTCAGGTCAGGATGGAGGGCAGTAACATCCACCTCAGCCTCAGCAATTAAGAAAATTGTTTCCATCTCTACAGGCATCAGTCTCTTGAAAACTGAAGGAACAATCTATTCAACACAAACATGAATGAAATGTTGACCAGACAGAAAAAAAAGACTAAAAATATACTCTGATAACAAAAGACTCTTTTGGAGGGGGAAAAAATGAGTAGCTAGGCAATCCATTACAATTATTTCCCTGGCTTCCATTCAGATGCTGTCCAAGCACAGCTTCATTGTTTGGCATGTCGCTTGCATCTCCTCACGTCACCTTCATTCTCTCACTCAGATAACCTCAGATAAAAATATACAGAGCCCTATTCTAGGATTCAGCAATATTAAACCAGTAGCCAGCAGCAAAAACTGGGGCTCTCTTGATTCATAAAGAATTTTTTAAGCCCTTGTGAACTTCAGAGCATAGGGAGGAGGGTAAAAGCTTTCATCAAACTGAGGCATAGGACTCTGTCAAGTTCACTTCCAAAGTAGGAGGTGTTTGCTATCCATGGTGAGAGGAACATCCAGTTATTGCATCTGCACATTCCCACAGGAAGGTAGTGCAGCTGAGGGAAGGGAATGCTGAATCTGACATCCATTTCATCAGCCTAATAATTTTTAGATTAATTACAGAAAATTATTTCCCATTTCACTTCCACATCAACAGGGCTTTTTTTGGCTTCTCAAACCTCTTCAAGGCACAATATTGGTACCCTTCAATCATCTGCCACTAAAACACTGCCAGCACAGAACAGGATTGTATACACACCTAAATGTTCTACAGAATATATATGAGTAAAATACATATATATAAATATATATATATATGTAAAGTAAAAATATTCATCCAGGTTTAATTGCAGAAGGTGATTCTGGCTGATGGACACCACCCCCCAGCACCCTCTCAAAGTAGCAGAAAATTATATACCATCAAGCAGAAAGGGATATCATCATTATCATTGTTATTATTACTATCTTGGTTTAAGAAAATGCTGACATTTTGTGGTTATTAATCAGGAATAGCCAGTGAGTACACATTAGGACCCCTGCTGACGAATGGTCTTTTCAGCCCACCTTTGTGGCATCCCTTGTGTGCTCCTCTCCACTCCTCCACTGTGCAGCACACATCTCTTCCAGTCCTCTTCCACTGCTCACGACTGCCGCCTCACTGACACACAGAAAAGGCTCCTCTCCCTCTGCAGAGCAAGAAGGGGGACATACCCTGCCCTGTTGCTGTGTTGCTGCCTTGCCTCTGCAAATCATCCTGGATTATCACCACGGAGCAACAGAGAGCCTGAGCTGCAGTCAGACATCAGCAGCCCTTCCATTTTCAGCATAGTTCTGTCTTACTAGGCAGTATGCCTAAACTAGTAGCAGAACTAAAAGCAAAATAGGAAGGATGAGTTTGATAAGGGAGGCCTTATCAGCTTTTGCTGCCGACAAACCCACCAGGAACGGGGGAAGGGAGGCACTTTTAACGGCAATGCTTTCCCACACTGCAGTATCCAGGAGCCAGACTCGGCTGAGCACACACACAATAGACACAGTTGCCGTAGCAACAGCATCACAGGGAAATTTTTCAGCAAAGCTTCTCGCTTTTCACCAAGGTTACTTTCAGATTACCACTGAACACAGGGATCTGTATGGATCAGACAACATCTTGCATCTGTCTGGAGCATTCCTGCATGAAAAGATGGGGCAGCCACACCACAGGGAAGAATATGGCACTGCACAAGCAAAGCAGGGACTGGGCTCTCAAACTAGCATCTGACAGCAACAGCTTGCAGGCTAATTTACTGTAACCTCACAACAGACTAGAAGTGTGATCCGTTGGAATCAAATATGCCTTCTTCCTTCCTTTTCTTAAAAATTACTAGATTTCAATAAAGATCTACAGCACATTTCTGCAATAAGGGACTTCAGTTTCCAATACTGATCACCATCTCAAAAAAAATTCCCCAAAAGAAGAAAAAAAAAATTAAACCAGGGAACATCTAAGCTGCTCGTTTTTACACATACTTTTATCCTTCCACTAATGCTGTTAAAAGGCAGTGAAAGTCTATGGTGCAGCATGTGTATCGAGAAAAAACTGGTCACAAAAAAGAGCACTTGAATAATTTACAAGCTAAACTACACCAGTGAGTTATTTACCTTGTTTCATTTGGTCCTCCTAATTTTTCAGATAAACAAAAACACATCAATCTCTTCTCCCTGAAATGCAAGATTTTTTTACTCAAACATTTAAGCGATCAATTGTCACTCCAAAAAAAAAAAAGACTTGTTCAAAACATAAATATCACTTGAGAAAACACTTCTGCATCAGTTCTTTATGCTTAAAGGAGTTTTAAATTTTGACATTTTCAAGTTTTTGGCATGCAATCTCTTGATTGTAAAACTGCAGAAGTAACCCCCCCACATAATCAAATGGCACAGGAGAACTGCTTTGCAACTTGTTCACAGGATACAAACATCCAAAAAGACTGGAAGTTGGCAAAGAATCAAAACTAATCAAATTAAATAGGACTGTTCCTGCATTTAAGTCTTCCTATCTGTAAAGATAACAGCATGTTCCTGAAATACATCTTTCTGACAAACAGCAGGTAATTTCAGCATCAATTGTGTATATATAGTTCCAAGCAAATGGCTGTCACACCATACCAGAGCTTCATTAGAGAAGAGTGCTTCAGGCTCCTCTGGAAGACAGGCAGTTCAGAAACTGTCTGCTACAAGAGCTACAGAAACACAATTATACACCCAAGTCTTGACAGTTTGGGGAAAAGAATCACATTAGCTCTGATGAGTTTTCGAAAACCTTCAAATTTCTTGGCCCTCTGTTCATAAAGGACACTGCAGCACAACAGATATTAAGTCTACCTCTAGAAGAACAGACGAGCACAAGACAAAAGAAGCTACTGCAACAATTTAAACAGGAACAACCTGAGTCCTCCACCATATAAAGCCATGACTGGGTAGCCTAAGGAAGATGCCACCACATAAAAAAAACCTTATTCCTGTTGCAGGAATACTTTGAGTCAAGTCTCCAGCTTGAATTAAGAAAATATGACTATGTAATTTCAATTGTCCTTGTGCTCTTAAAAGCTTCTCACATTCAGCAGCATGGTAGAACCAGGTGTCAGAAGCAATGCTAGAAGGGGACACAAAATCAGAGGCACCAAATTCTGAATTACTGTGGAAAAGAAAACCTAGCCCTTTGAATGGAAGGCATCTTTAATGAATGAAACAGGAAGGAGACAAGGCAAAAACCATATAGGCAGAAGCTAACTCTTAGCAGGGTGGGAGAAGGGGAAGAAGGCATCCTTTTGCTATGTATATTTGGCAGCATGAGAAAAAGTGTAGCTGAAATTTGTGGGAGAAGTAAAAAAAACTCATAATACTTTATCACTAACACATCTACAGAAGAAGCTGCATTTGAAAGAAGGACTTCCAATTAGAAGAACAGGAATATACAGAACAGGAATATTAACAGTAAATGCAAAATCCTGAAACCGGGGATTTGCATATTAACTTATCTACTGCATTTAAATCTGGATATATTAGAAATTCTCGGCTTCTGAAAGAAGTGAACAAGTAGCTTGATACCCCTTCTTCTCACTGAACTTCTGACCAAGGTCAGAAGTCCTTTGCCTCTACCCTAAATAAGATAATGTTCCTCATCACTCAAATACACATCCTGAAAGCAAAATACAAGGAAGAGAAATGTTAGCTTGTAACAGAAGTCTGCCACTCCTACTCATATATTTATAGCACCAGGGTTGAGCATAAGGGTTGTAGAATTTAAAATAACAGTAAGGATATTAAGGACTCTGAAGACAAGTAATCATATGTGGTAGCACACGAGGCACAAGGAAAAATGCAGTCTAACAGTGTAACTAGCCCACTGGGAAAGCCATCGACAGGTTAATAAAGCATTCAAGAGAAATGATGATCAAGTACTGAGGATACAGCTTAAAACAGCAGTTTTGAAGAGCTCCCATCCAAAACCAGAGGAGAAAGGGTTGCACATTAGTTATGGGAGAAATTCCAAGTCCATGGGGCCTGAAATTAGGAATTACATTAGAATTTGTAATTGGCCATAGAACTTTCCAAAGAGACTGTTTTAGTTGCAAGGTCAGAAACACCAAGAACAGAACACCTAAAGTACTGGGAACATCATCATCTCCATTAGTAACTAAAGTTAAATTATTTTAAGATATTCTTGGCCAAGATGGCGTTGTGATAAGCATTCTTATGAAAAGTTTCTGCTGAGAGGAAAGGTTTGCATCTCTGAGCTCAAACTTTGAAAAGCTTCTTTAGGAAATTATTGGTTTCAATATGAGTTTTTCAAGTTTTTGGTTCGTGGACTTTAAGAAAACATCTAGCGATTTTAAAGATGTGAAAATAAGTACATTTTGTGAAACCTTGCCTCTTTTACTACAATAAGAAAAGCAAGACAGAAATTTGCTTAATCCAGCTTGCAGGAACAATTCTAAACTAACAGTCAATTACAAACTCAGAAAAGCCAGAGAAACAGGCAGCCTCTCTCTCTACAGGTGACATGGAGCTGACATGACTGAACAGGATGAACACACTGTTCACCTCCATGGCAAGCCTGAAGAGGTTAATTTTTAAAAAAAGCCCCAAAAATCCCTACATCTCCTCAAAAGACTCAGAGTTCTGAAAAACCCCTCTACAGGCTTGTCTGCAGTATTGTCAAAGGATTTAGTCATTCCACAGGGAGAGCCAAAGATTTTATAATTTTTTAAAATGAGATCTGATTAAAATTTAACACAGTTAAATAACATATCTACGAGTTTAAATACCTTACTTCTAAAAATGATGGCAAATGGAAATTGCAAGACAAGCAGGATCTTTGAAAATCAGCTGCTTTTCATGTCTAACACAGCAGAGTATGACTTAGACCAGAGTTTCAAAAACTTTGGGCTACTACCTGCTCCTTCCTATCCAGACTGTCACAACACAATGCACAAGTGTGATGAGGTTTGAGTGCAAAATTTCTGTTCACGAGAGTTTGACCCAAAAGAGTTACACCCTAGAGTGTCATGTAGCCCTTCAAAAGGATCTTGACAGGCTGGAGAGATGGGAACAGCAGAACTGTTTGAAATTCAACAATGGTAGGTGCACAGTGCTGCATCTGAGGAGGAATAACCACTGCAGGCTGGGAAGCAGCTCTGCAGAGAAGTACCTGGGGGTGCTGCTGGACAGCAAGCTGTCCAAGAGCCAGCAGGGTGCCCTGGTGGCCAAGAAGGCCAATGGTGCCCTGGGGGGAATTAGGAAGAGCATTGCCAGCAGGTCGAGAGAGGTGATTCTGTGCCTCTGCTCAGCCCTGGTGAAGGCTCACCTGGGCTGCTGTGTCCAGTTCTGGGCTCCTCAGCACAAGAAATTTGGAGCTCCTGGAGTGGGTCCAGCAGCTGCAGGGCTGTGAAGACAATTAAGGGACTGGAGCATTTTTCTCATAAGGAAAGTAGAGAGACCTGGGCATGTTCAGTCTCAAGAATAGAAGACTGAGAGGGTGCCTCATCGATGTCTATAAGTATCTGAAAAGAGGATGTGTGATGCCTTGGTAAGGCTGACCCAAAACAGAGACTGGACAGAGCTAGAGAATAAAGCAGGTATTTATTATTTAGGATACGCCTTGGGCAGCACAAGAGCCTGACCAGGGCTACACGCAAGGTGGACTGAGAATGGTCACAAAATGGGCCACCAGTCACGAGGTCTTGCACTTTTATAAGTTTTGGTCTATTTGCTTATTGGGGTTTAATTGTCCAATTGTAGCTTCAGGTTGTGAGGTCTCATCCTTCTTGTTTCTCTCTTCAGCCCACTGTTGTTTATGCTTTTGAGCCTGAAAGTTGTCCTTGGTCTTCAGCAGGAAAAGGATTTATTTTGTCTACCTACTCTGTTAAGAGATCTTACTAGCATTTAATATGAGGCTCAGAACTGCACCCCGAGGCAGCACAGAATCTGAAAATCATGAAAGCTAAAACTTAAGGCATCATCAGAAGATCGGAACCAGGCTCTCCTTGGTGGTGCCAAGCAATGGGCACAAATTAATGCACAGGAGGCTTATCCTGAATATGAGGAAGAACTTCTTTACTGTGCAGCTGATTGAGTGCTGGAACAGATTGCCCAGAGAGGTTGTAAAATCTCCTTCCCTGGAGATATTCAAAAGCCATCTGGACAATCCTGACTAATGTGGCTGAACAAGGAGGTTGGATTCGATGACCTCCAGTGGTCCTTTCCAACCTGAACCATGCTATGATTCTGTGATCAAGCTAGTATTCATATTCAGGATAATACTGCTCAGGGGAAAATCTACTTCACAGGTGACACAACTGCAGGCCTAGACTAAGGCAGCACAAGGAGTCAAAGTCCAGAAAGTGAGCAAGGAACATGTATAGTTTCACCTTCTGCTTTTGTTATCACATTAACTCCACGATTAAAAGCAAAATAAAAGAACAACTAAGAAGAAAAGCCTTGATAGCTTAGCAAGACCTTTACTTAGTATTTAAACATAAGTAGCACATAAGGCACCACATGATCTTGTTCACAGATCATGTGGTACATGCTGTAAATTGTCTTTTTAGGAACTGAAGTCATCTCCCTTCAGAGTGAAAGCCCAGGAATGCTGTCACTGCTACTATTGGCACACACTTGCTTACCCCTGTGTGTTTATGCTCCCTGTGTCAAGGCTTGTGAGCTGGAACAGCTTACAGAACTATACAAATGCAGAATGGAGAGATTAGAAAAATCTGTTTAATGCTATATGTGAAGGCAGGGCAGAACGTGAACCATGAGATGGTCAATGGATTCCCAGAGCAGCTGATTCTGAAAAGCAACAGTGACACAGAGCACCATCCATTTCAGTAACGTGCACTGGAAAATTCACAGGATTTACCTGCAATACCTATAGTAGAGAAGAAAGTTCTTTTCTGTTTTGATTACTCTGCTGAATTATCACAGTAAAGCTGCTCTTAGGTTTAAACATAAAACTAATGCTGCTAGCATCCATGAATTTTAATATATTCAGTTCCCTAAACTGTCTATGCTACTACAGCAACTGAAGGTGTTTCAGTCTGAGGCATTTATTCTCCTGTCTTTGAAATGCTATTAATGTTATCATTCATTTATTACACAGTCTGGAAATTATGACACGGAGGATGTCTCTTCTTTTGAGTATCCAAAATACAATCCAAAATTGTTTACAAACCAAAGCCTTTTTTTCCAAAGGCATTTTCTTGGTACCATTCTACGTGCATCACAAAATGAAACAGAGGACTTTCCAGTGGTCTGAGAGCTCCACACAACTGATTGCCCTACAGTCACGATGAGGATGAGTTACTGGCAGAATGGTCATCTGCCCTGTCCGTGCTGTACCAGTTTGGATGTTCTGTTCTGCACAACAAACCAAGCCAAAATTAATGAAAGCAGGCTGAAGGCACATGATGATGCCCTCTGCATCACCCTGCTGTTCTTAGCACCAACTGGCTGCACCCCATCTCCTGTTCTCACCACATCTCTGGCAACCAAGGCTTGAGACAAACAGGGTAGCAAGTATCAAGCTACCTTATCTTCTTCAGGTTTTGTTTTAACCTAATCAGTGGTAATCCCTTTGCTTAAGTCAACAAGTGTTTGGGTTTACACCGTTTATCAACGCCATGGAAGCTTCAGTGGAAGCTGAGAACGTAAAAACTTTGCAGGCTCTGGCACCCAAAGTCTGAAGGCCTCTAAACCCAATTCTCTTCCTTTCCCTGGATTAATAATAGAGTCATACTCCAAAAGATTCCTGAACAACATTCCCTTTTAGTATGCTCCTTTCCCAGCTGAAAAACAGACAAGTATCTTTCTGTCCTTCGTTCCTACTCTTATGTCTCAAATATCAAGTAAATCTTATGAGGGAAATACATTCCTTCTCAAATAAATGAAGTATAATGAAAACAACTATGTCCAAGGCAAAAAATTATTGTGGCTTTTTTTTAGTCTATTATTATCCCCTGCTTTAGATGTCCTCTTTAAGGTCAAGACATGGACGAGCACACAGTACACCAAAAAAGACTTAAAAAAAGGGACTATTTTGAGCCACAACAATTAAGCTCCACAGTGACAAAGGCAGTCAGCAGAGGAAACAGAAGAACTTCAAAATTATCTTTTTTGGTTTCTTTCAGCATTTCCTCTTACACTTGAGCAAAAATTCTTATAAAGGCTCTTCTGGGAAATTTTTCCTCCCCTTCTTTTGTAGTTTCCACTTCTCGGGTAATTTTGGCATGTCCAACTGTTTGCTTAGAGATGCTTCAGTTTTTACTGCTCTTTTTCTGTTTGTACTGTAATTTTATTCTGAATGTCACCTCTAGCAAGATTAGTTTTGCAAGTGAAGCAAGAAACACTCAGAAAAGCCTTTTTAGACAACCACACCAAGGTCTACAGAGCAGCATCCTACACACCTTTTCCTCTCCTACATCTGAAAAGTATAGGAAAGAGTCCTTAGCAACATTTAGCACTGTCTCAACAGCAAGCAACTCTCTAGAAGTCTGTCTTACAGGACAGGACAGGACGGCTTTGACCTCTGGGAGTGAAAGAGTGAAAGAGTGAAAGAGTGTGAAAGAGTGTGAAAGAGTGTGAAAGAGTGTGAAAGAGTGTGAAAGAGTGTGAAAGAGTGTGAAAGAGTGTGAAAG